>MIQA02005528.1:0-15638 GCA_001887855.2 Sclerospora graminicola
TATAATTAGACCTAGACTAATCATAGTAACATGTAGTATAAAGCTGATCTAATGATATCTTTATCATTATATTACTTGTTAGATTCGATAATTATATTAGAATCTGCTCTCAAGATGGATTATAACAACTTATAATCCAATATTTGCATTTCAGACATTAAGTCTGAAATTGAACTGTGATATTTTTACTTAAATATCACTTATGTAATGACACCCCATTACACCAACCTTGTGGTGCGTACCCATCGTAATAACTGTTTAACTGGAACGTAGCCATCCGGTAGATACACCATCTCTGGTAATCCGAAAGGAAGTGGTCATGCTTCCAAATGTCACGAGGCGATTATTCTTGGACGTGTCCATTCGAATTGTCTTCTATACTTCTCTGCCACTTGAATTCTATCTTCTTTAATGGTCTAACGAGTAATCCATAGTACATCCTTCGAAAAGACCTCCGTAACTATCCCTTGATAGATTGTACTTTCACTCCTTCTGCTACCTCCCACGGGATACCATGAATACTCGGTTGTGCCTCGAATACAAAACCCTTGAGCGACTTTGTTGTTGCTTCTCGACTTCTGACTTGCTTCGGATGCTCCTCTGTGATGATATCCCAATAAATGCCATCTTACCGCTGGAATAACACATACTGCTGTCCATTTGTGCCGTTCACTCCGATCATCTGCTTCGGTGAATGATAACTCCACTGGGTGTGAGCCCATAGGTGTCCACACAAGTTTAAGCGGGTTAGGCATCCCGATAGTACTTCTCACGTCCACTCTTGGTGCACACAGCACTATCGCTAACAACCACCTTCCTACTTTCGCCCTCCTGTGTCCTTTGGTCTCTGTAAACTTTGTCGTCCATGAAGAGGTGTCCCTCGTCCATCTCGTGATTTGTAACCAATGGCGTTATTTCTTGAATTTTGGGATTGCTCTGGAACTGCGCAAATTTGGTATAAGTGCCTAAATAATGCTGTATGTACTGTCACTGAAAGACGGTAGCACTTGCCTTTATAAAAGAAAATAATTTTTACAAGTATTAGATATTTATAATAAATTGATTTTTATATTTGAAAAGAACCTTCATTCTAATTGCAAAATGATACTGTAATTTAATAAAAATTAATTGTTTGTACACTAGTAACTTATAATAAATATGCCCGACATAGAATAAAATTCAGTTAATATGATCTAACCGTGCTACACCAGTACCGGCAAGTCAGGTGTTTATCAAGTAACTTATGGCGTTCCAACGAAACCCATTGAATGAGAACTATAATTATCAGGTACGCTGCCTCGTTGGGAACAGCCCAGAGAATAGAGTCTAAAAGATGGACGTTTTCGTCTGCTGGTAGCAATTCTAAACGTTGCGCGCTTACCGTTGTTGTTCGCCTCGAGATCTTTCCGGACCTAAGCTTGTGACACATTAGGTCCGGAAAGGCGTGTAGATCATAGGATTGGACTATTCCTCGTGCCAAGTGGTGTATTGAACCAAAGCGTACGGGTCTCGTTAGAAGACTATGCGAGTACGAATGTTGACTACCTGAACTGGAATGCCAAGCGTTTAAAATAGAAATCAAAGGAAGGCTAGAAAATCGTTGTGAGTTTTTCCTCGCATCTGCATGTTGAAGATAGCTACAACTTCTGCTCACCGAAAAGTCAACATCTAAACATGCTCCCGAGTTCTATCGCGACAGTAGCCACTATATCCGTTGGACATATGGTCGACAATTGTCAATTTTACGACCATTTATGAGCTAATTGACCTAGATCGTCGTGTGCTTGTGTACATCCACGCAAACTCGAGCCAACCAGTAGCCCATCTTACTTAGCATGTTGCATGGGACTTAGACATATACGGAGTAATATTTCCTGTATTTTTATACTGGCTGCGTTAATGCTATCGTCAAGGGCGCATGAATTTGCATACCTCTCCCTGAATAAATGTATCAAGCGGCCAGAATGATACATTGACTTTAGCCGTCCAAATGTATCGTTTGGGGCTCTTGAGCAAAAACAGAACAGTTACTGCTCAGGAACTAAGGCAAATGAATTGTGTTCATTATCTATACACTGATCTATAAACTTCTTTCTTCAGTTGCTGGTGAGCAAGCACCTGTATCCTCGGTACCTCTTTCCGTGCTCTTTGTAAATACAGGTGCCTTATCCGTTCTACTTTCACGTGGATCATTTTTTTCGATACGCGCTGGGTGAACGTCTTAACCCTAAACCCTATGTAAGTAACGTGTCAGAATGCCTGCGAAATCTACGATGCATTTATTTACGCCGTTCCTTAAATGTATCATTTCGGGAGCTTCATACATTTATTCAGGGAGCGGTATGCAAATTCATGCGCCCTTGACGGTACTGTAATAAGTGTGTAATTAAGGATTGGCGAGTACAGTGTACTACTAAATAAAACGAAAGTAGTTTAGGTGATTTCAACTAGGATGATGTAAAATCGAGACGCATCGTCATGCTGCAACTTTAGATTTGTTGCCAAAAACGATACTTAACTTAAGTGAAGGAGTGCATTTTTGTAAGCATCTTCGAAGGGCCCTTTTTGTTACTCACTTGAACGCCTGCGCCAATCAACGTGACGAGAGGATTAGTAATGTTCTGCAAATTGGACCCTCAAATTCTTCATTCCACGAATCCTCAAGTCGGACGAAGGGCGCAATGAACCTTCGTGCCTTTGGCTTAGTTAGTGTATTCGGTCTTAGTGTCACTGTCTCACGCCTTCAAGTGCAAGCTGCATGCACAGCAAAGGATAATGCGTTTGGGTTTCTCGTCGACTGGCTGCCAACAGCTTACGGTCTCAACACGTGTGTTGCCAACAATGTGGGCACCATTGGTTGGGCAATTGCCGGCACCATTTTCAGTAGTTGTGGCATGTTGGATATTCACGATTTAGTGAAAAATTCGGCATTCCACGATCTTATGACGCTAATTAAAAACGTTGCGGCGAAACCGGCGAAAATGTCCCCTCTCATCTATAAATACATGGCTGCTCAGAATGCTGGTAGTGTCGATTACCTCTGTGATGCGTTTAGTGACGCCTTGGGTCCATGTGGGGAAAAATTGTTTCCAAAACTCATCCCCGAGTTTCAAAAAGATGACGTCTGTTGTGCTGAAATTAGTGACTTGATCGATATGTTTAACATCGTGGTGCCATCCGATGTCGACATCAGCTATTATCTCGTAAATGATGTGATCAATGGATTTAATCGGTTTTTATGCTCGAAAAAAGGCGACCGGTCCTGTGGCCTCGATATGTTTTGGCAACTCACAACAAAGTATACAGTGGATAATTTTGATTTTATCCAGCACGTCGTCCTCCCGTTTCTAACCATCGGCCAAGGAGAAGAATGTGCCGGTCTCTCTGGAGCGTCGTATAAGGACACTGCGTCTCAAAAACCCGCCACGACCATCAATTTCGGCTGTTGCGTGCATCACATGCGTCCACTTCTCCAGACGATTCAAAATGGGATTAAACATATCGTGAGTGATGCCACGTGGGATCTTTTCAGTGGAATGGTCGCCTTTGCTGATCCGAACGGTGGTTTTGTCGATACGCTCACTGGCACAGCGTCGTGTCACTTTCAAGGTGATTCGTGTGAAGATCCCGGCGGAATCGCGAATGAGTTAGAGATGCGACGGCCAGTGGGGACAAAAAATCCAGATAAAAACCATCTCGTTGATACAAAGTGCAAGCTTGTGGATAAGTGTAGTGGGGATAAATCCGTTTGTAGTAAAGTGTGTGAACGCAATTCCGTGGAAATTCCCGTCTGGCTTAACGCAACATTGGCGTATCAGCGCAACTTAGCGTATAGTCAACCTATCTGTAAAACGCAGATTCCTGCTTCTCATAACAGTGCCATTACCTTAGCCGATGGGTTTGGCAACCGAGACCAGCTATTTAATCGAAACTTGGATCACGATAAAGCGTGGTCGTATCTCAAGACGAACAATCAAGTCTTAAGTCTAACGGATCAATTGAACCTTGGGATTCGATTTCTCGAGATTGATACGCACTTTTTCCTCAAAGAGTTACGCACCGGACATTGTGGTGCGTTCAAATCCGCGGTTCTCACGGATCTGGCAACCACGTTAGGGCAAACCATTGGCAAATATGGACAATTCGAGTGGGGCGCCGAGCTAATGGGCTGTTTTCCGTCCGTCTCGGGGATTAAAGCTTCGGAGCAACCTTTGACAAAAGATGTCTTGAATGAAATCAAAGCGTGGTTAGAGGCCCATCCGACCGAGTTTCTCGTTCTGTACTTGGATACAGGTCCAGATATTGAGCGATTGAGCAAGTTTGAGGCGATTGATACCTTGGTGAACGAAACGTTTGGTGAATGGCTCGTTCCAGTGAAAATTATGGATAAAATGGCCGAAAAACAGTGGCAACGTGGCACGGTTCACGATTTTCTCCGATTTGGATACCGTGTGTTAGCTTTGAGCAACTCCAAGACGGAAGCGACGTATAATTTACATGCCATGTGTACGAGTGTCTCGGAACTGTCAATTGACTTTATCGATGCTGTGCCCGATCAAGATCGAACGATCGATGGAATCCCCATTTATAGCGACATGAGCTGGATTCGAACGTGGACCGATCAGCTTCGATACATTTCCTTGGCGTCTAATGGAGCACTGACGCGTCAGATTCCAGTCTATCTCGATCCTGCCACGATCCCAAAGTTTGTACGCTGGAATCTCAATCTCATTGCATTTGACAATGCTGATATTGCGAAAATGAATGCTCTCGTGTGGTCCTGGGCACCGAATGAACCGAGTACGATAGAGGAAGACGCAGAGGTGTTTATGGATGTGCACGGTCGATGGGTTGCAAGTTCCAAGCTCGAGAAAATGCACCGCGCGTGTTGGAACCACGTTCACTTAACGTGGTCCATTGTCCCTTATGCAGAGAAATGCCCCGCGAAAACGAAATTTGCTGCGCCCCAAGATCCGTATCAGAACTTTTTACTCCATGAAGCACTAAAAGCCAAGCAAATCGCCGACACGTCGCTTGTGATCAATGCCACGTTAACGATTCAGGAACTTCCTCCTCGGAAACAACGTGCCGAGGTTAAGGTGGTAACTAACCGTACTCAAGAGATAGAGGAGAGTGATAGTTCGGTGGATAGAGACGAGGATATGGATAGCGACACTTCAGTGGATACGGAACAAGTAATGGATAAAGACAAGTTGAAGAATCGAAAGAAGGGAAAAGAGAGCAACAAGTCGAAAGATAGAGACGAGTCTGAAGAAAGCAACGATTCGAACATTAGTGACGATTCCACGGTTAGCGACAAAGTCGAGTCCAGAGATAGAGACAAGACCAAAAAGCGTGACAAGATCAAGGATAGCGACAAGGTCAAGGAGAGCAATGGAAATGAAGAGACCGAGGAGAGTAACAAATTTCAGGATAGCGATGAATTGGAAGAGACCAAGGAAAGCGACAAGGTCGAGGATAGCGACAAGGTCAAGGATAGCGACAAGGACGAGGATAGCGACGAGGTCGAGGGTAGCGACAAGGTCGAGGATAGCGACAAGGTCAAAGATAGCGACAAGGTCAAGGATAGTGACAATGTCAAGGATAGCGATGAATACGAACAGATCGAGGATAGCGACAAAGTCCAGGATAGCGATGAACTCGAAGAGACCGAAGATAGTGACAAGGTCAAAGATAGCGACAAGGTCAAGGATAGTGGAAAGGACGACATTA
Organism: Sclerospora graminicola; assembly: GCA_001887855.2. Classification (NCBI taxonomy): domain Eukaryota; phylum Oomycota; class Peronosporomycetes; order Peronosporales; family Peronosporaceae; genus Sclerospora; species Sclerospora graminicola. The sequence continues at coordinate 5,734 of MIQA02005528.1, forward strand.
GTGACAAGGTCAAGGATAGCGACGAGTCCGAAGATAAGGTCAAGGATAGTGACAATGTCAAGGTTAGCGACGAGTCCGAAGATAGCGACAAGGTCAAGGATGGCGGTGAATACGAAGAAACCGAGGATAGTGACATAGTCCAGGATAGTGACCAATTCGAAGAGACCGAGGATAGCGACAAGGTCAAGGACAGCGACGAGTCCAAAGATAGCGGCGACAAGGTCAAAGATAGCGCAGCCCAGGGGATAAGGAAAGCACCAAAGATATCGACAGTTCTGTGAATAGCGACGACTCTACGAGTATAGTAGACTTAGCCAATATAGACAGCCGTTACGATAGCCCGTCTAATGATGATGAACAATTTCCAAGATAAAAAGTAAACATCTAAGCAGATTGATCTTGAACTTTTACCGACTAAATTTAGATACTAGGGTAGTTGTAAAATAGAAATCTCAAATACATTCTTACACTTGTCTTGTATTAGTAGCCACTTGCCCCAGCCATTCACACCGAGATGGATCTTATCGACTCCGACGAGTCGGACGAAAAGCTTCGACTTGAGCTGGACATCCGAAACGTTTGTCTGTTTTTTCGTTTGTCCATTTTACACCCGACGCAAATTCCCACTTTCGTTTTCGTTTCCCCTGGAATGTCAACTTCTTCAAGATGATGACAAGCATGACAAATGGCATCCCCACACGAAACGCAATTGTACCGACGCGTATCGAGCAACTTCACGGCACCATAGTGTTTACTGCAACATTGACAGAACTCAGCTGCTTGTTTGTCAGCCCATTGCGACGGATCGACAAACGTGCTAGGATCCAATTGTCTCCCTCGAAGGTGATTAATGACGCGACTGAGTACTTGCCCAAAACGAGACATGTAGTAGCGGGTCGTAAATCGTGGCGCGAGTCCCCCCGCTTCAATGCCCACAATATACGCCACTTTGGTCGGGGCATCCGGGAGGCCTGAGTTTTGCACAAAGTAGCCGGAACGGAACATGCGCGTTCGAATAAAACCTTGTGGCACATTTAAAGTCGAAATATCCGGCAGATTAAGCGAGTCCCAGACACAATACCCAACCGTCGAGCCATCTGGATATTCTCTAACATCTGTGGCCACGACCACACACATGTCGCGATGATTGCGCTGGAGCGTACGTGCTTTAAATGCCGTATAACGAATGTACGAGGAATGGAATGGACGCTCGTCCGACGGCGGATCGAGTACCTTGAGAATCCGTGCGTCCATAATATTGTCGTACATGATTCGACATCGCTGGAGGAGCATATCCGTATCGGACATGACAAAGAGACTAATGACGTCTTCCACTGAAGCCTCGGTCGTATCCACGCAGCAGAAGCGCGTCTGTTTTTTAGTCACACTCACTTTGTCTTCGTAATACACAATGCCGTCCTTTCGCATCTTGCCCCGCCAGTGATTATCTTCCGTTTTTTCATCCATCATACTCTCTAAAACATCCTCAACCGCAGCTGAGATCTGTTGCTTAAGTTTCGTGACCACTTGATCCGATAATTCCAAATACTCTGGCAGATCAGTGGAATACGGTACACCATCGGGATTGTAGCTCGACATGGAAGACGATGCAGTCAATTGGCGGGGCCGACCTTCCTGTTCCGATTTCGAAAGTACCATGTCAGAAGACTGGGACGTTAAGTTGGTGAGCGAATGTTGCGTAATTGAAAAATGACAGTGAATTAAGTACCCAGTCCTCCAGTCAATTATTGGCATGTGTTTTTGGACGAGCCGGACTGACGAATGGGCTAAACATTGCAAATTGCAAAAAAGTGTATACGCATCTTTCATCAAAATCCTCGTGCTTGTTCGTTTTACCATATTCTTTTCGCGGGACGAACTAGAAACGAAAAGATAGAGGAAAAATCATTTAGGAGAGTATATACTAAGTTTCGGCGGGGAAAGGTGGTCTTGCATTAGATCATGAGGCTGATAATTTAGTTCTAAATGTTGTGCTTTCCCGATCCGGATTGTGGAGGACAGCTGTTGTTGGTGTCGCCGAGAAAGTGTCAAATACATGTACATGTATTTGACGACCAGATTATTGCACCGTATACTCACGTTATGCTTATGGTTTTCTAGAATGTCTATTTGCTTGGCCAGGAATCAATTTTTCGTCGTATTTTGAAACTGTTTGTATTTTTATTACCGGTATCTCGTCGTGAAGCCAATAAAAAGCTGAGCTGTATGTTTAAATAACGTGCATAACACAAAAATCGTTTGGTTGAATACGTATTTTGAGACTGTTTGCATTTTTTATTACCGGTATCTCGTCAGCAAGCCAATGAAAAGCCGAGCTGCATGTTTAAAATATGTGTGCATAACACAAAAAAAATCGTTTGGTTGAATAATATTGCCCCAATAGCTATCGGTACTGTAGCCTATTCTATTGCCTATTCTATTGTAAGATCAACATAATATATACGATCTCTTCACGTCGAAATAAACAACTGTAAGTATCCGATCGTGTGTAACTGGACTAACGTAATTTGCCAGTTTAGTGCACGATTTTTGATCAATTCGAATACATATATAAAAAGTTACTGTGACTGGTTGAAGAGGGCTACAGTTGTGTGCGCCAAATCCCTTTAAAATCAAGAGTCTAATCTAACATACCTGCATAAAAAAGCCATAGTTTTACTTACTTGTCAAAACTTAACATCATTTTCTTCATTATAAGACGATCTACACTATCACGCAATTTCTTTTATATTGGATTTGGAGTGCTACATCAGCAAAGAACGTCGATCCTCACGCCGTCTTGAATTTCCTTCTTTCTCTTGAGCGACCCGCTGTAACTACTTTTAAGCACATTGCATGTTCATCAGTGGTGGCGAGTAGATACTAGAACCCTTGAAGCCGTTTTCTGCGTTTGATGGGTGCCCAATGAGCGCAGAACAATAAGCATGACTTGTAATGACAATCGACTCCTTGTTGGAAACGTTTCCATTTGCATTGGAGAGCAGTTTTTCCTGCAAATCCGTCTTTACCATGCCCTTGAACGGTTTGAGCATGACAACATGCAGCGGCTGGAATAGATGCGTTGAATTCGGGGGTAGGCGTACATGCAGAATACCTCTGAAGCCACATAGCGAAGCGTCTTTTAAAATGTTGTAACCTTTCAAAAAGTATAATAAAAATTAAAATTTGTTTTGAGTAAATATCTGGGAATAAGTAAGCACACCAAGGGACGTACCCATATCGACGTGAGAGGAGCTGTTGTCCATCACTAGCACGACTAGACGTGGCACCGCGTGCTTGTCCGGATTAGTATAAAAAACAAGCCACAGTTTCAAGAATGTACTGCCCCCGACGCAGCACCATCGTCGCACCACGTGGTTTTTGCTCTGCAAAAACAAGATACTTCCAACATAACGGGTTCTGCCGGTTAATATTCCCTGTCCGGTTATAATACCCAAGCCATATTCTGCGGTTCACAAACCGGTATAATACCGTGCCCAATAGTATACAGTCCGTTCATGGCACGAGAGCATTTCTCAGCCATTCCTTGCCACACTCGAGTGGTTGGTAGCGGTTGCGCAAGTGAGCCCACACCGTTCACTTGTCATCACTTTCGCTCACTTTTCATCACGCTCAGTCCGCAGCAAGGCCCTCCATCCTTCAATTTCAGTGCACACCATGGCCCCCAAGTGCGTTTCCAAGGCCAACCTCGCGAAGCGGGAAGTCATCAAGTGGATCGAAGGCCCCGGAGGTGGGGTTCCTACGCGCGCCTTTAAGCACTTCCAAGCGGAGCGAGGGTGGAAGGTGTCGGGTGCGCAGGTTCGCTACTGGTGGAAGAATCGTGTCACCATCACGGCGCTGCAGCTACGTGTGGCAGGTGGCGGCGGCCACCCACGGCTCGGCGAGGTCGAGGACGTCTTGTTTGATCAGATCCTGTTCCTGAGAGCGAAAAAGGAAAAGGTGTCGCGTCAGTGGATCCAAGCATCTGCACGCAAGCTCGCTCAAGCAGAGCTGGACGGCGAGGACTTCAGTGCATCTGACAAGTGGCTCGCGCGCTTCATGGCTCGCTACGGCCTCTCTCTCCGACGGACGACCAACCTCACCGTGTTGAGCGACGACGAGCTCACTGCGCGTGCCGTCCGCTTCCTCGCTTACCTCGCATCCACGAAGAGCGCGCTCAACCCCAGCAGCACGCTCCTGATGGATGAGACGGCCGTCTTCTTTGAAGACCCGCGGCGCGACACTGTGAACATCACCGGGGCTCGCCACGTCGTCTTGCGCTCGACGGGGTTTGCATCGATGCAGATCACTGTTGCGCTCACCGTCACAGCCACAGGGACAAAGATGCCACCCCTCCTGATCTGGAAAGGCGCGAAACAATCGATTCGGAAGCTCGGTGCGGTCTACGTCGCGCATCAAGAGCGAGCGTGGATGAACAGCGAGCCTCTCTTGAAGTGGATTGACCTGATGTTCCCAGCGATTCAGGACTCCTGCGGCGGCAGAGGGCTCGTGTGGGACTCGATGCGAGCGCACATAGTGAAGGACGACAAGGCGAAGTGCATCAGCAAGAAGATCGAGATCATGGTGATCCCTGTAGGGCTGACGCCGTACCTGCAGGCAGAGAACATCGGAATCTTCAAGTCGTTCAAGGATCCTCTCTTCAGCGTGATTGACGAGTGGAAGCGATCTGACCGGGTGCAGTACACCAAGGGCGGCAATCCGCGGCCACCAAGCGAGGAGGAAGTGGCGGCTTGGGTCAGCAATTCGTGGAGATCTGTCCCCAACGACGTCGTGCAGCGCTCGATTGCCGCAGCTGGGTTTACAGATGACTACCGCGACTGGCAAATTGCCAAGCACGACGTGTACGGCGGACTCTTTCAGAGTAGGTGGGTGAGCGCTGACGAGGAATCATCCGATGATAGAGATAGTGCTGATCTTGCAGATGAGTTTGACGAGCTAGTCGTTGAATAAGCATATAACGGTTTGTGTTTGCAGCGCGTAATCTGATGTGCATTGTTTTAAATCTGAATCAGAAGGACTTACGCGGCGGTTTCAGATCCCCCTGTGGGGAATCCGTCTGTGTGATCACTGCTGGGTTTTGAACCCCGGCTGTTGTGTAACTTTCAGCCTGCTACACCGCTCGACCACTGCCATCGTTTATTATCCGAGAGGAAAAATTCGTCAGAAATGCGTGCCATTTAGGAGTGTACCCTGCCAAACATAATACCCTGGCTGAAATTTTGGGTATAGTAGGGTGATATAATACGGTATATTAACCGGCAGAACCCGTTATAATATAGCCTTCAGAAATTGATACTCTAATGCACTAAACTGGTAATTATTATCATCCAATTATCACGCTGAATTAACTTTTATAAGCCGCCAATTGGCTTATTCCTGAAATGGCGCACTAAAGTGGCACCGTGCACTAAAGTGGCAAATTACGTTAGCGTAAGTCATACGTAACATTTAGATACAGACCTGGACAGAAAGATGTGACGGACACAATTATATGACAGTCCGCTTTGAAGGAAGGGTTCAATACTAATATTTTGACCAATGATGTACCGGTAATGTGTAGCTATCTACTGTATCATCAAACTGTTGCACGCCGACCACCACTAGCCAGTCTCACTCGCACCCACCAAAGCACAATTGTTAGTATGGAATCCGCAGATAAGTCGGAGCTTTAACGTATCCAATATTTTCATTTATTACACAGGAGAAGCTCGGCACTAGGGCATCATACGTCTGCTAATACACGTAATGCTATGTTATTAAGTTATAAGCGTTGATGATTTATCGTTAAAAGTATTAGCGTGACCCCTAGACTCTACCCGGTCGGGCAGCCTGCCGGTCGCCCTGCCGGGTAAGCCAAACAAACGAACACGAGCTTCTTATGTGGCGGCGGGCGGGGGGGGCGGCGAGAAGGGATGAACCGAAAGTCAAACGTCGCGTTTGGTGGTTGGGGTTGAGGAGATGGAGGAAGGCGCAGCTCTAGACTCTACCCGGTCGGGCAGCCTGCCAGTCTACCTGCCGGGTAGGCCAAACAAACGAACACGAGCTTCTTATGTGGCGGCGGGCGCGGAGGCGGTGAAAAGGGAAGAAGCGAAAGCCAAACGACGAGCTTGGTGGCTGAGGATGCGGGGCTGGGGAAAGGCGGGAGCTACCCGGTCGGGCAGCCTGCCGACCTCCCTGCCGGGTAACCCGAACAAACGAACAGGAGCTTCATATGTGGCGGAGGCGTCGAGAGGGGAAGAAGTGAAAGTCAAACGGCGCGCTTAGGTGCTTGGTGGTGGATAAAACATGGTTGGTGTGGCTTGGGGGTGGCCTGCGTGGTCGTCGAAAATTTTTAACTGCCCTATAATCGGACCAAGTACAGGACCGGAACTATACTCCTGCCTTTGGAGGGACAATTTTCCCTTTGAAAATGTTTGGCCCTACTTCCAAAACGACGCGAAAACTCGGTCGGGGGAAGGGCCTGTGGTTCAGCTAGAGGGCTCTGGGCACTCCACTAATTGATGCACAATAGGTTCTGGGGTGCTAACTAAACCCGTGCCCGAAGTTGCGCCATCCAAATCGCCCGCAATGCGATATATTCCACCACGAGATAGCCATCCGTGCCACCATTTTTGTACTCGAAACGGTGGCAAAAAGTGTAATTTCTGATTCAAGAGTCAGAATATAAATTTTGACCAATCTCATCGGCCTCGAACTACAGCTACAAATCTGCTTATATGCCATTGCATCCTATTGGCTACAAATGGACTAACCCAAATATTTGTTATACAATTTTTTTTCACTTTTTCTAGTGTACATAGATGTGCCTTTTAAAATGTGAATTCATATGCCAAAAATATGATCTATTAGAGATATGATGGTCCAAAATATGTGGTCCTCAACAGCCGCAAACGTGTGCGTTGGTGGTCTCACAACGCAACGGGAGGTGGAAGCACGCAGCTCATCAAGCAAAGGATTATTTCTAGGTTCGCTTTGAATGGGACGAGGACCAGCTTTCACGGTTAAAGGGTTGAGACAATCGAGGGACTCTAGCTTGCGAGCAGAAGCGAGAGGCATACCGCGGAACATGTCAAGCGATCTCGTTGAAGTGTCCGTGGAGTCTTGCAGCGTGTGCAAGAGGCGAAGGAAGCGTGACCAAAGAAGCCCCAATATCCGCGTGGGCCGAATCCTATGAGTTCTCAGTAACTAGTGCGTCGGATCTTCCGGCAGGCGTGCAAGATCATGTAGTCAGCCGCAGCGCAGACGGGATCTTCCATGCAATGTGCACAGGATGCTTCTTTTCCTGTCGAGAGTTGACTTTCTTGTGTCCGAGAAGATGACCAGCTCATCTGATGGTGGGACTTGCGGAATCTAGATGGACTGGAACTGGACGGTGTGAAAACTTCTGGCTCGATCTCCGACGACCGAGTCGAGAAGTGAAGAAGTGGCAGGTGGGAAGAAGTTTGTTGATAGCGTGGGGCGTGATATCCAACAAATCTTGTTCCCCGTTCTTAGAATTCTGCACTTAAATGAAGATAAATTACTTTGCCGTCAAAACCTCGCGTCGATTATTTGCACTCTCACGCCGATGTTGTCTTATATATCTATGACACATTTCATGCTGTGTATTTTGCGTTCGCTATCCAGAGCATGCAGCGCTTCTTAACTGGGTAAAAACGTGAGACCAATACGGAGCTATACCACTAAACTGAAGAACGCGACGTTTACCCAAGTAGCAGCTGGCGATACCAATACCAGATATTCTGTCGGTCTGTCATCTCATTGCTCGGTGCCCTACCCCCCCCCCCTTGTTTCTGGAAATGTTTGGCTCCAGCAGACTTCTGTTCGTGCGTACTCTCAAAGGATGTCATTCACATCCTTGTGCCCAGCTTCATAAAAATATTGAAGCCAAAATTGTCAGTATCCATACTCCGTTGGCCAGTCCAGTCTTTCCAATAGATATTTTTTTACCGTATTTACCAGCTGATCGCCCAACGTGGCAGTCTTCTCTTCTTCAAGATTTTCCACCGAAGACGTCACTTGTTCTTGAGAAGTTGCAGAGTGAGGCTAAATTCGTATTGTTCCAAATTTCAATTTCTTTGGGGTTTCCATTTGTTGCGAATCTTGATATTACAATACCGAACTTGATATACTCTCTACCCTCGCAGTGCTTTTTAACACAAAATGACAACGGAGTAAGAGTATCATCTTCATCCACAAGCTCCTGACATCTTTTTGTTTATTTGTCTACGCCTGTTTCTGCTGCGCACTCACTACATCATCGACGAGTCTCAACATCTGAACTGTCCAGTATGTGTACTGCTCACGAATGTGCTTCTTAAATGGATGATACACGCCAACGTCTCAGGGTTGGAGCACCGGTGTGTAACCAACGGGAATCAGAATGACTTTAGGGTCAGATTCATTAACTATCGCAGGCGACAAAAAAGTATGCAGGGTAATTAACGTTTCCATGACAATAATATCAGGAATCTGTCATTTAACGAATCAGTTGAGTTTGATTTGATTGCCATGTTTTCCCGTACTTTTGTTTTGAGATGAATCCTATAAATATTGGAAATACGTCAGACTGTTCACGAAAAAAATCTTCGTCTTGAACACAATACCGCACAGTCTCGATCGTTTTGGATCTATCTTTAACATTTAGCCCTTTAAGCTGATTTTTCCACAAAAGAGCCCTCTGCTTCATAGCATTTCGATTTGTGCTAGTATTTGAGTTATGAAGTGATGCTGAGGTGATATCCACCTTTCTGTCATAAGCGAGCTTTTCAATGACGGGTCGCACTCGCAAAGTATATTTTTTGGCATTCTTCTCAAATGAGTGGCAGAGACTGTTTCAGAATGGTACATGTAGTTGCATTTTTTTAAATACAGCGTTGACAAACAGACCTGGACGAAAAGATGTGACACCTGATTTGGCGCTAATGTATCCAATCGAGGGAACCGAATCGTACATTTTGCAGCTGTATTCACATCAAAGTTGATCTTCATAAGGATCTCACTTAAGGCAGAAACTACAGCTCACACACACGTTCAAGACATACCACCAAAGCGTATTTGCGTCCGAAACGAATGAGCTGAGGGTTGAATCCAGCAATGGTGAAGGCGAGCCAGATGTGTGCAATGTTAACACCATCCCGAACACGCTGCAATGGTAGTGGAAAGCACGCACCAGGTGAACACGAAATTTTCTGCCGTGGACGATGATGTTTTGCTACGAGTGGCGAGTGCTTTTTGTCTGTGGTGCATAGTTTTATAAAGCCTTGATGACATAACTGTCCACTCTGCAGAGAACCTGGTGTGCAGGAAAATGGACCGGCACAAAAACGCGTTTAATCGGCCAGCTCAAGATCGACCTGTTCAAGTCCTTGCAAAAATCTGGAATAAGCGAGGAGTTCTAGGAACGCGAAATGCTCCTCGTAAACCAAATGAACGACTGGACCCACCTAACCACGAAAAGAAGTGTAAGGGAACAAAGGCGCTTGTGACCGAGAAGTCCGGGGAAGTCCTGATATCTCTTGCCGTGTAGAGGGCAATTACGAAGAGAATGGTGACAAGCTTCTTCGACGGACACTTTCTCCGCCACTCCAACAACCACCTCCGTGAGACCCACCCCAGTTAACAACGACCCAAAGACTGTAAATATTTTGGCGACGTTTGAGTGAAATGGGAGTTTGGACAATATTCTGGCTGGACGAAAATACCGTGATTTTTGCATATTGTGATTTCAGGTTAGGTAACATTTAGGTACTTAACTTTACATAATTCTGTGGTGCAGTCGCCCTCAGAAATTCTTCCTGAGATGCGAACACCCACGGGGGGGGGGCAGATGACTGACTGTCGGAAGGGTACTCCGTCCATCCGAGTCTTGATCCAATCCGGCA
>MIQA02005529.1:0-31507 GCA_001887855.2 Sclerospora graminicola
GTGAACAATCGGGAAAATTCCATAATCAGTACCCGCGGTGATCAGTCGAACGGCATGATCACCGATTAGTTCGGCTACGCGGAACGGTCCATGCCATAAATGTGCTAATTTCTTGGCATATCCCTCTTTCACACGATCCAAGTAAAGCCAAACTCTTGATCCTGGCTCGATATTATGTGAATCGGCCTGATCATTGTTCCGATCGGCTCTTTCTTGGATAGCCCTTCGTAATCGTTCGTTAACTTGTTCCCGCGCATGTTGGTAGTGACGTTGGAGTCCCATGCGCCATCGACGAGCTTCGCGATCTCGACCTCGGGTGCAACCAACAGGGATCACTGACTCGATGGTAGATCGGGGGTCCCAACCATATGCCAGATAGAATGGGGTATCTCCCCTGATCCGATCAAACGAGGAATTCAGAGCAAACACCAGTCTCTCCGCATATTCATCCCAATCTTGTTGCGCGGAGTCTGTGACATACATCTTAATAGCCCTGGTCAACGTTTGTACCATCCGCTCGGCTTTACCATTCGCCTGTGGACGGTACGCCATGGTCGCGCTCTGTTTCTGGCCAAGCATCTGGTTAAAAGATCGGAACACTTCGGCCATAAAACCTGGTTCACGATCATGCCTGATCACTTCACTGGCTCCAAATCGTCGGAACACACATTCTTCGTAACTGCAAGCGACTTGTTGAGCCGTTCGTGTAGATCCCGCTTTCGCGATAACCAATCCCGTGAACAGATCAGTCCAGATCAGCAGCTCGGTATTGCCCTTAAACGATTTTGGGAGGGACGGTATGTGATCCATCGCGATCACTTGGAAAGGGTAGGTCGCCTGGATATTTCCAGGTGATCTCCCCCGAATATTTGGCATACCTTTTCCAGTTTCGCAATCCGTACATGTCCCGACAAACTTTTGTATACTTCGATATAATCCTCTCCAATGGAAATGTTTACGGATCCTGTGGTACGTTCGTCCTACGCCCTGGTGGCCACCTTCCAAACTGACATGATAATGGTGTAAGATATCGGCTCGTAAAGTCTCCGGGATCACGAGTCTAGCCGATCGATCCAAATCCGCATCGGCCTGATCAGCTGATACATAATAAAACAACAGATCATTTTCGTCGATCTCGTAGTTAAACGCGATCTTGGCACAATCCTTTGCCTCACTCTGGCTCAGCTTCTCCAGATCACCCTTTAGAAACGCCTTCAAATCACCGATCCATTTTTCCTCGTCTTGAGCCTTGAGAATTCTTTCGATCCGCATCTCTTGCACTATTTCCTCTGTCAGGCTTCCGCGAGAGGGTGATTTGTTGGGTGGTGATCTGGTTCGTGATCTCGTCGTGATCAAAATCTGGGCTGCTTCCTTATCATTTTCTACACGGATCAACTCCGGCAGCCTATTGATCTCCACCAGTTCTTCCAACAGCGCTTGTTCAGTGATTATCGATCCGGCCTGATCACGCATAGCCATAGTTGCTAAGTGATCTGCACTCCGATTCCAATCACGTTTCACATGCAAAAGATCATGTCTTGGCCATCCACGTAAAGCTTGCATAACGCGATCATTCAGCAGTTTCAGACGCGGCGCTTTACAGTCGATCTCTCCAGTGATCTGCCGAATCACCAGGTTTGAATCTCCGCATATAATTATTTTTCCAATCTTTTGCTCTCGCAAGAGATCCAAACCTAGTAGCAGACCACGGTATTCAGCCTCATTGACCGTGATACCTGGAGTATAATCTGAACCGGCTGATATAACAGTCCACTCTGGCAATTTCCATAGCAACGCGCTATACGCCCCTACACCTTTCTTCACACTCGCTGATCCGTCGAAACTCACAACGATCAGATCTTCTTCTGAACCGACGATCGGTGGGGGTATAGTGATCGATTCACGTGGTTGCTTCCGAGGAGCGACCTCGATCAGGGCTTCATCGACTTCTGATCGGGGCGTGATGCTGGCTGCCAGCGTCCCAAAAATTTCTTCTTCGCCCTTGGTGCACTTAATGATCTCCAAAGTCCACTGAGATAACACCGCTGCCCATCGCCCCAGTCTTCCGTCTAAACCATTCGCGGATAGTAACCACGCCAGACTAGATCGTTTGGATAATACCTTGATTGATCTAGTTACCAGCATAGAATAGCAAACATCCAACACACGTAACAACGCTAGCACTTCCTTATCCACAATGCCATAGTTAACTTCATTCGGTTTCAATGTTCGGCTTGTGAACGTCACCGGGCAATAAACTCCATCGTGATCTTGGACCAGTGCGTCCGATATTGCCCATTTACTGGCATATAAGATCACCACGGGAATCTTCTCCGGATCGAAGTGTTTCAATATCGGCGTCGGGATCATCTTCGCCTTTAACATACTGAAGGCTACCATAGCGCGATTCATATGATCCTCTGATCCTGGCACAGTTTGATCAGTTGGTGATCCAATCTCGAGATCAACCTCGTGATCAGTCCCAATTGGTGATCCTCCCATCCGATCACGTTCTCTCAGGCCATGATAGTCAACTTCCTTCAATTCATAAAGTATAGCGGCGTAGATCGAGAAGTCCTCGATAAATCTGCTATAATAATTCAATGATCCGAGGAAGGATTGCATGGCCTTCAACGATCGGGGAAACGGTAGGTTGCTGAGAGCGGCTAGATCTTTCGGATTTGCTTCCAACCCTTGGATCGATACATTATGGCCGAGGTAAGCGACCTTGGGCTGACCCCAGAAACTCTTGACCACACTGATCGACAAATTCCAACGCTCGCAGGTGTGTAGGAGTCGTTCGACCTTATCGCATAGCATATCCCAAGATGTTGCCGTGACCAAGATATCATCTATATATGATCGCCTTTCCAATACTGATCGGCCCTGATCTTGGTCTGGCTCACCTTCCGTAAACACATCATGTAGATCAGTGGCTTTCCGATCAGCACTGATCTGGAAATACCCATAGAGAGCATTGTCGATCAGCCTCTGGTAGATCTGTGGGGCATTCTTTAATCCAAATGGCATCCGATTCCATTCAAAAAGCCCAAAAGGTGTAACGAAAGCCGAGATCTCTCGAGCGCGATCGGTCATCGAAACCACCCAAAAACCACTAGCCATATCCAACGAACAAAACCATAAAACTTTATCCAGATCTTCTAACAAGTCATTGATCAGGGGCATCGGGTAGACCATCAACTTCGTGAGGCGATTTACCATTCTGTAGTCGATACATAATCGAATATCAACCCCATTCTTCTTAATCACAATCACGATCGGTGATGCCCACTGCGATGTTGATGGTCGGATGATCTTTGTACTTAGCAAACCCTTGATCAAATCGGATAACTTTTCCCGGTATTGAGGTGCAACTTTACGACAGCGCTGAGCGATCGGCCTCGCATTTCCCACGTCTATATCACAAACAGCTCCGAACGCGGCTGGGGGTAGGGCGTTACCTTTCCCCATCAGTAAGTGACGCATCTTCCAGATGATCTTCTTTAGCTGATCGATCTGCTCGGGCGTATTCACCTCGGGATCACCGACTTGTAAATCTTCCAATGTGACTTCTAGCATATTTGGCGATACTTCTGGTAACACAGCCATCTGCTTCTCGATACCTTCAATGTACTGATCGCCACCTTCGTGTATACACACCTGCTCGTCCACCTGATCTACCTCTTTCTGATCGGCATCATCTTGGATCGCCCCTTGTGCGTCGCTCGACTGATGGTTTACTTCTGATTCACCCTCCTCTGTAATGAATTCAGCTGGTTCATCCTCATGATCGTGCTTGGACTCTTCACTGTCTTTTCCGCTAACTGAGTCCGTTGTTTTCGGTGAGCCGGGCCTAATTATACTCAATATCTGTGGACCTTCTTTGGCCCGGCCTTCCCTTGTCGCTTCGATCGATGGCCTCCTGATCAGCAACTTGGTCGGCGTAGAATACTCTGGCTTCTCGACCATAGGTGAGGTATCTTCATCCACTAAGTCTTCGTCACTGATCACGTCCGTGGTGGCTTGATAAGCCAGATTCTGCCATTCAATGTATCTTCGTGATCCCACTGAAACATATCCGATCTGTCGGGGTACTTTCCCCTCAGGTAACCACATCCCTAAGATCATGTCTTCGTGGATGATCAGCGGCTGATCGGATATATTTGTGACTCTGATGTAGCTTGATCGGCCGATACCTTTAACGAACGTTGGTACCCAACGTTCGCCCCGGGTCAGCCACAATTTCTGCTGCCGATCACTCGACCGAATCATGACATCGACTGATCGGGACACCCCAATGTTCTCGTACTGGCCCATCTTTAACATCCGCACATGAGTACCATACAAAGGCCGTCGGCCAGATAACTGAATCTGCACTTCATCCGGCAGAGTCAGGGTTCCATGAGATAGGTCAAGTCGTATACCAGCGGGTACCATAAAATCCATCCCCAATATCGCATCATGACCGGCTAGCCGTCCAACCCAAGCATTAAAATAGTAGACCAGGGATCCTGCCAGGGTGATCTTCACACGTGATCGTCCTTCCGTCATATATGAACTCTCGCCAATCCCAACACATTCTTGTCTCTGGGTACTGTCTATACGACATCCCACCTTACGAGCAAAGGCGGAGTCGATGATCGAGACTTCCGCCCCAGAGTCAAATAAAATAGTGGCTTTCTCATTGTTGATCTTTCCGTTAGCTTTAGCCTGTTTTAACCACTTGTCGGGAGAGTGACACTTCCAGTATCCACGGGATTCACCGGGCAGTAGGTCCAACTCCATGATCACGTCCGATCGGGAATATTCATCCACTCTGAGACTGTAGATCGGACACCGATCGATGCAATTTGAATTAGAACATGTATTGCCGGTTATCTTCTTTTCCTCAAACTTATCTCCGCTACAGACATATGCATAAATGCAGAACGTAGATCGCTCGGCTCGAACCAGATTCCAACCTGGCGAGCGATCTAGTTTAACATCTTCTCAACATCTGGTGGGAGCATACCAGCATGTTTAGTCGGCACATACCACTTGCGCATCAGATTAAAGAATTCTTCGATCGGGCAGGCGCCGGCGTCATGAAGCTTCCCACAGGTCTTGCACACGGAAAAACAGTGATCAGAAGGGTGACCTTTACGATCACATTTTCCACATGTGATTCTTTTCCAACAATCACGATCTCCATGTTTGGTCGACCCACAATGCACACATTTCTTACGAGATCGGTCCTGATCAGGTTGAATACCACCAGGTTTCCGTCCGTCCACACCATTAGTCGATGATCTCGGCCGATACATTGGTTCCGTCGTAAATACATGACGGTATTGTTCCTCGTCCGAGCTCAGACCCGACTGACCACTTTCCTCTTCAGAGCTTGAACTGTCTGATTCCTTCGCGATCGCGCGAATCGCTCTGGCTGGTCGGGCTGCCGGTATCTTGCCTTGATCAGGGTGTGGCTTGGACCGGGACCGGTTCGATCCTACCTCGACCTTGGGCTGTCGACTCTTGGCCCGTTGCAACGTCCTTAGAGTCAGTTCCAGTTGTTCTGAGTCCTTTATACGGAGCAGGGTTAGCTGATCAGCCAGATCGCGATTGTCCAGAGTTCCAATGAAGTGTTCAACATGTTCACGGGCTATGTCCGGGTGTCGTGGGTCCTTGATCGGCATTTTCGCGCGTAGACCAGCAACATTCAACCGATGTAAGTATTCGATCGGCGTCTCGTCGGATCTTTTCTTCATGTGGTAGTACTGCCTAGCGACAGACACCCCCGAATTGCAATATTGTTCTTCGAACTCTTCACACAAACGGGGCCACTTCAGACGCACTTCTCGACTTAGCTGTTTAAGCCAGTTCTTGGCCGGGCCTTTCATTAGATCAGCGAAGATCAGGCATCTTTCAGCTTCCGGTGTCTTGTCCCTCAGAAAGCTGACTTAGTCCGGCTTAACCAACCTCTGGCCTGATCGTCATCCGTATCTTTTCCGGTGAAATCCTTCAATTCCGAGATCGCAGACATTCGTACTCGGGTGATCGTTCCCGATTCACTGTCAAATGCCTGCGCGGAGGCCATATTCGCTCTACGAGGCATCTCAATGTCCAGATCATCTGGATCGAAATGTTGGCTGATCTCGCCTTCTGACTCCATGTCCACATCACTTCGCGGGGGTGATCGGTGAAATCGGTCCTGGTGATCGCCCTGGCATATCGAACGAACGATTCCGGCTGATCGGACTGATTCCATCTCCACATCCACGGGTCTTTTGACCGGTTTCTCAGCAAACTGATTCATATTCGGTGCCGATCGCCATGGTTGTCCTTGCCCAGGTGCGTATTGAGGCAATCCATACTGATCACCCGCAAATCGGTTCATCATTGTCGCGAACATGGCTTTTAATTGCTCTGGGACCTCCGGCATGTTGGTTGGACCGGTATTGGAGGTCGGATTGGCCTGTGGCACTTCCTGAGCATCTTCAAAACTATCATCCGATCCAACTCTACCAGGTTCAGGCTTTCTCTTCCTGTTCTGCGACTCGGTCTTGGGGTCGATCTGCTGGATCCCTTTCGGGCCCAACGTCATACGTGTGATCCCAACCGAGGAGTCGGTGGATGCCGCTCCAGATTGTGATGACGATTGATATATCGACTCGATATCCATAGGATACTCCACCAACTGTGATCGGTGCGAAGGATCCGCGATCGGCGACTGAACTACTGGGTTCGCCCCTAGTAACGAGGCAAGATGATCATACAGGGTGATCATAGATTCTCTGATCGTCTCTTGATCCAGATCGAATAGCATATTCGCGTCGAAAGCACCAGTAGTGAAGCCAACCTCGTCGATCTGCGCCAAGAGGTTTCTGATCAGATCAAGTTGACTGCCTGTGATCACCGGCCGGGTCGCTCGACCTTCCAGCTTCCCGATGATCTTAGGCTTGATGATCTTCATCACTGGGTTGGTAATCAGGAACTTGTGAAACTCTCGAAGATAGAACAGTCGTTCCACATCTTGGACAGTGGTCTTCTCGGCTGGTTCGATCTTCTCTTCGTCTTCCTCGAAGATCTTCGGTTTAGCTTTCACATATTTTTTAGGTGGATCGCAATGATCCGCCCCCATGTTTTTTCTGTCTTTTTCCATTTTCTTCTTATGCATAGGATCAAGGTTAGCACCTCGATCCTTTCCTGGGTTATAGTCAACTTTACTATAACCCAGATCGGCCCCGATCGGGGCCATGTGGGGAGTTATTTCATCTTTAATCTCGACCTGGCACTCCACCAAACCAGGTCGATCATCGCTTCCTTTAGAAATGGACAGCATCGGAGGCGATACGCCTTCCTCCAATACACCCGAAAAAGTTTCCTCCACTTTGATTTTCACATCTTTTTTCATCATCAAAGGAATCACGGTGATATCCTGAGTCACCAAGTGATCCGGGCACGCGCACCATTGTGGTGGAGCCGATTTCCAAATCCATGACCGAAGTCGTGGGTGGAATCCGGATACCCACTGGCCCGGACGACCAACTATCGGAGGGGGTACTCCGTCGATCCTGATCAGCATCGGAATCAGATGAATCACCACTGTGGTGACTGATCTGATCCTCCCGGTCATCTGGCCGGTCTTCATGCTCGTCAGGATCTATGTTTAACTTCATCTCACCTTGTGTACCCGTCGATCGGGGCTGATTACACTCACTTAGGTGGACTCGGTGACGAAAAGGATGATCTTGATCAGGTCGGAGGGTTTGACCTTCTCGAGACGGGGGGTGTCCTCGGGTGGAAATCTTCACCGGAGAACGGGTTGGGGTCGACACTTATTCAGTATCTAGGCACTGATCAGGAAAGTTCGTCTGATCAGGCCAGCCAATGAGAGAGAGATATAACGAAACCAAGAAAATGCGATCAATCCACGATCTTCCACAGTAATCCACAAACGTTATCTCCACAAAACCTTTACCAATATTATTAACGTGTTCCAAACACGTGCGCGTTGCGGGTGAGGTTAGATCACCTAAGCCAAACCCGTCGGGGGTCTTCCGGTAAGCCAAAATGCGTCTAAGCGCGTCTTAACCGGGAAATAGATGAGCAAGAGGGGACTAATCAACCCTGTGCTCCCAATGACCGCACACGTGGCGGAGCGACGCTTTGCTTTAGGGGGAAAATCTAAACCTGTTATTATATATGCAAAGTCCTATACCTGTGTACCATACCTCAACTCATGCCTGACCTTTACTTCGAAACTATTTACTTCGTCGCACGGTTGCGTAACACTCTCCTGCCCATCCTGGCTGCACCTTCAAACTGACCTGTACCGATTCTGCCCCGATCATGACCCGACTCTTCAGAAGATCTTCAACCCATCCTGATCTTCAACAAACGACCTTGAAACCACTTGAGACCTGCTCTTCAGCACTTGTTCACTTCATATATAGTCCGCCCAAACCGAGAACTCACTTGCCCTTGCTTATCAACGCTGATCAAAGGCTGATCGGCCCTGATCACGATCGCCATAGTGATCGACCAGGTGATCAGGCCTGATCAGGCCTGATCAGCCCTTGATCACCTCGGGAACGTCCAGGGTCATCATCATTACGACTCCATTCATCTTCCAAACCATACTTTCGATCTTAATACACCGTCAGGATAACCATACCGCACTGATCTCGGCTGATCAGGCTGATCAGGCCTGATCAGGCCTTGCCACATCATCTTCGGACCAATCAAAGGTTCACATCACCCGTATAACCTGTTAATCCACCTGCCCGATCTTCATTCATCATTTGATCTTCTTCCTCCGGGCATGACAAGCCGATCAGGCTGCAACCTTGTATCATAGCCGGCTTCCACCAATATACCGTTCGGAGATCGGCTGGTCACCTGCTCTTGGTATGCCATGTCAACAATCACCATTTTTTATTATATCCACGAGAACTCCACTTAGTGACTGTGACAACGATCGTGATCGTGATCTTCATCATTCCGCCAGTGCCTGGGACCGGGCTTAACGACCATACTTGGCTAACTCTTCCACATCGTAAAGATCCGTTGGCCACCACCTTTTCTTCTTACTCGCGATCGACCTTTTCCCACCCATCAACCGTCATATGTTGATGGGTGTTCTATCATCACCAATCATCGGCCATGTGTGGTCCACTTCAATCCAATATTTCCCGATCGCTTCACCACATATCGCCAGTACCTACAGGTTGGTCGGCAATAGTCAAACCTTGAAGTGGCGAAGATAGATATGCAGTTGCTCGTGTCATACGAGATCGCAAGGCTTCCGGTGAGGAAGAGCTATCTCTACGAAAGGTGCTGTCTACAAAGCGCACCAGATATCTGAAATGTGAAGCAGACGATAAGGTTGGTTGCGTTCCGTCCTCCTACTTGGAGGACGGAAGGTAACGAGGAATTCCAGACTTAACAAAAATCATCAAGGTAGTGGTGATATAGATTATGATGAAGGATCTCGATCTTGAGTGAATACAACTACAAATCACTTCAATTCATTAAAAGACACCCTAGTTCTCTTTAAACATGAATTACTATGCAACAGCTACGCCGAGTTTCACCGTAACCAGCGCAGTCCACAAAAAGACAATGAAATAAACATTGCTTGGTACATTACGTGCATTGCATTTATTTCTTCCCTTTATCTTTGTTGTTTTTTTTAAATGTCTCAATAGGCGATTTTTGATCATTACAGATAACTAGGATTTTGTATTGAAATCTTCAGTACACGAATAGATCTGCTGTTCTATTTTGGCCCCGAATAGCACATGCCGGCGTATTTTATTGCTTAAAATAGCAATAGCGCAACGACTGGCTCCAAGAAGTGCGCTATTTACGATAAATTACCGTTTTTTATGATTAGAATAGCAATAGCACACCGACTGGAGATGCTCTGAAACACTATCTTTACCAGTAAAACCAGCGTAAATCCTAAGTAGAAGTTCTGAACGAACAGGTGATTTGCACTGTATCTTTCGCCGCGTTATTTTTTGTTTTCTTTCCTTCCTTACGCTCTCCTGTTGCTCCGATACTTAGACAATACGGTAATTCCGTAGCGTATACGAGCGTTTCCCCCACGAGATGTAAAGAAGGAATGCGAGAGATTTATCGGGCGCTTTAAACCACACACAACTTTCACGTGGTCTTTTCGTGCTGAATATAAGCATTCAATTCCGCCACCGAGTCAACGATCAGCATACTTTGAGCATCATCGAGCGTGAGGCACGGATACGTCACTTCAGCACAGTCGGTAAGGTATTCACGAACAGCTTATCAATTGTGAGAGGAAAAACGGGAAATACGGATTTGGCACGTTCGTGCGTGCCTCGAGACCCTTGTTATACATTCCTTCCACCAAAAATTTTTCGAGTTTTTTGCACATTGGGATCATGCCGACTTTGCTTTGGTAACAATTTCAGTTCGTTGTGGAACTCGGCCATGCGATCTTCGACCAATAGCTGCAAGAGTCGTGTACCGAGAATCGCAAAGTGCAGCGGTAACGGCTGCAGACCAGTGCTGTAGTATACTTTATGCCGAATCATATTGCGCTTAAAAGCAGTCATATCTATGCGTAAAATGCCCAACAACGTTGCACTCAAGTCTATGAAGAACAAGAGATGATTAACTGCAAGGAAGATAGTAAATTGATACCACAAGATTCACGTACGCGCGATTTCCATTTCCTCTTGAACAGTGGGGGAGTTTATGTCGTAAGGAGGGAGTGAGGGCAGCGTCGTTAGTGATATCTAAATGGATTTATGTCAGTAAAAGTCGGTCTTTTTTAATTAAAACCGTCAAGAACAGATACCTTAAGTTGCGAGAGCATGTTTGACGCCTCGTCGATGCGGTTTGCGTCGACGGTGGAGCGTAATAGCTCCCCTGCTTTCCAAATCACTTTGTCTAACCAGACTTGCGTTCTTATAGTGAGCGTCGTGCGGGATTCCCAAACAGCAAAGTCTTGCTTAATCCATTGAATCAGGTAGACAATATCCTTCACTTGGTGTCCCATTCGTCAATTCTCTGCGTTCATGAATATCCTGGTACTTCATACACACAGACATTAAATCGAATGAGATGTCAGGCATTCAACTTCCAGTAACTTATGCAAATTAAATGCTTGCATCTTTTCGCAAACATATTAATTACATACCTTGTTTTACTTTCTGCGTGTGGGACGCCTTCTCCGAGGTCAAATTTATATATGCGATTTTGTATGATGACCGCTAAAAGGTAGATTACAGTACAATTGGTTTGACCATGTCCAACCCTGAACCCAGCCCCGTGGTTGGGGTTGGGTCAACCTCATTACTTTGGCACCTCTAGTTATGGAATGTAAAAAATACTGGTCGATAGCACGCACCGCGCTCTTTTGAAAATGGTATGGATTATGGTTGTTGTCAAAACAGTAATGGAGATATGAAAGGTCAAGTCAAACCGTTCATTCTTTTCTGAAACAGAGAAGTAAGGATGGGCAAACGATTACAACGATCTAACGATACTATACAATGGCTTTTTAGAAGAACAGCGAGGTGGGAATGGGATCAGCGAGTATCACAAATCACCATTGCTGATCCCAATTTCTTCAATCACACAGAGACGGGAATTCCCGACAAATTTGCTTGGGTATGGAATAAGATCTTGGGGCATAGTCACCGAGCCGATCGAAAGGAGGTCTGGGCACCATGCTTAATGATTCCGTCAAAATTTGGGAGGATCGGCAAGTCGCAGCTTTGGATAATGCACAGCTATTAGCCCCAACCCAAGAAGATGATATAAAACTCGAAATTTGTGGGCTGGAACGGCGGATGGGGGCGGTCCGGACGGACTCAATAATCACTTTTACAAGGGCTTTGCTGAAAACTTAATTCCGGTATTAGCAGTGGTTTACAATGATATCTTGAAAGGGGCACCCCTCCGGCCTCTTTTCTGGAAGCAGTTATCATCCCATTAAAGAAGAAGGGAGACTCGTCCAATGCAATGGATTATCGTCCCATCTCCTTGTTGCAAACCAGCTATAAATTTTTGCCAAAATTATTGCATTTCGTCTACAGCGTTTCTTGGGGCGATTAATTGGAGATTCTCAGCAAGTTTTCGTTCATGGGTGCAGAATGGATAGAGCAGTGGTTATTATGATGGAAATATTACATCAAATGAACGATAGGGAAGCGAAATCTGGAGAAAACAGTAGTGGTCTATTATTACTCGATTTTGCGAAGGATTATGACACGGTAGATTGTCATTTTTTGACGTCTACTACACGATGAAAGCTTCCTGTGGAATGGCCCCAGACCAAATCCTTACTGTGAAAATTGTCATCGATACAATCCATCATCATGGATTGTTGTCACCACAGTTGGAGGCGTTCTAGGAAACCTTCAACTGGGCAGGTAATATTAGGATCAGAGAGAAGCATTAGCTAAATTCGGTTTCTCCAAGCGCTTTCTCTCCTTGATGTGGCGCTACATAAGGTAACGACAGCCAAGTTTTTAGTGAACGGCGAGCTGTCTCATCCAGTGGAAGTTGTTTCAGGTATTCGAATGGGTTTTCATTTGAATCCTTCTTGCTGTGGAATCGCTTGGTATGGCGATTCTTCAGGAGCGTCAAATATAAGGTTCCTCGATAAGTGGCGATGGCCCCAACCAGGTACACAAATTGTCGGTGTTTTTTGTTGGTGATTCAACAATTTTTTTACAAAGGGGGACAAGTTTCTAAGGCGCTAGCAATAGTTGAGCAATTTGGGCATATTTCCGGGTTGAACATGCAACCTGCGAAGGCAATATTCTTTTCTTTAAGACGACAAATCAACTGAACCAATGGTTTGGCATTCCGGTAACGAAAGCATAACGCCACTATCCGATACCTTGGTTACCAAATAAAACGGAACAGATTGCCGGAGATCAACTGGGTGGGGCGTATTAGAACTCTACAAAGAAGACTAATAACTACAACCAAATGTGGGACATCAGTCGCTGAACGAGTCACACTATTCAATTCGATAGCCTTGCCGGCTATTCTGCTCACAGCGAAAGCTTTCCTGTCCGACGAGAAAACATATAAGGAGCTGATTCATCTCCAATAGCAGGTTTTATGGCGTAAACAGATCACTACGGAGCGAAGCCGTCACAAGATCCCGCCCCATCTTCTCTTTACTTCCAAGTCGGCAGGAGGACTTTGATATCGATTCCTATGGCAATTAATACCTTGGCGATCAAGGAGGCAACAATGTGGCTTTTGGAACCCAGTGATAGATACTCACAAGCATGACGGAATCGGAGTCGATTATTTTGTAAAAGCATCACTAACTTATGGATCTTTCCTTGAAGCCCAGGCAGACGACGTTCAAGCAGAGTTGGAGAGGGACAGGTTACTCAAGTGAGGAGACAACACCCAGCACAGTCATTTGACCTACCACAGCGGACAAAAATCTACTAGAGAGGTACGAAACGACTTACTTGGTAGACAATGAAGCTGTAGACCCCTCAATAATCAATGGGTTAGTATATCAGTGGAACGTACGTAATAAAGTTCGGACAAAGCGCATGCCAAGAAATATTGTCTATATCTGCCTTAATCTCGATAATTTCCCGGGCTGTACAGCTTTCGACGGATTGATATGTTGGGTTACACTGTTGATAAAGTCGCCCCCTAAAATATGACTGAATGTCGTTGCTGAACACCCAGGATCTACGTAAAACATGGGTATCGCGGGATAAGTGGAAGGTCATAAACAAGGGATTAAGCGGACACACAAAAGCCAAAGTGGGTCGGTGGCTCTTAGCGATTATAATCCACTTCCTTCAATTCGTATAATATGGCGGCATATATCGAGAAGTCTTTTATAAACCGGCTATAATAATTCAGGGATCCGAGAAAAGACTGCATAGCCTTCAGTGATCGGGATAAGGCAGGTTACTGAGAGCGCCCAAATCTTTCGGGTTTGCTTCCAAGCCCTGAATCGACACATTATGGCCAAAGTAGGCGACATTGGTTTGACCCCAGAAGCGCTTGACTACGCTGATCGATATATTCCAGCGTTCGCAAGTGTCAAGGAGTCGTTTGACCTTATCACATAGTATATCCCATGATGTTGCCGTAAACAAGACGCGTTCTATATATGATCGCCTCCCCAAAACTGAACGTCTCTGATCTTGGTCGGGTTCGCCCTTCGTAAACACGTCATGTAGATCGGTGGCTTCTCGATCGGCA
This sequence comes from Sclerospora graminicola, assembly GCA_001887855.2. Taxonomy (NCBI): domain Eukaryota; phylum Oomycota; class Peronosporomycetes; order Peronosporales; family Peronosporaceae; genus Sclerospora; species Sclerospora graminicola. The sequence continues at coordinate 14,218 of MIQA02005529.1, forward strand.
CTGATCTGGAAATATCTATAGAGAGCATTATCAATCAATCTCTGATAGATCTGTGGGGCGTTCTTTAAACCGAACGGCATCCGGTTCCATTTTAAAAGCCCGAAAGGTGTAACGAAAGCCGAAATCTCTCGAGCACGATTAGTCATTGAAACTACCCAGAAACCACTAGCCATATCAAGCGAACAAAACCATAAAACTTTATCCAGATCTTCTAGTAAATCATTGATCAGGGGCATCGGGTAGACCATCCACTTGGTGAGGCGATTCACCATTCTATAGTCGATACATAATCGAATATCGACCCCGTCATTTTTTATCACAATCACAATTGGTGATGCCCACTGCGATGTTGAAGGTCGGATGATTTTTTTTACTCAACAAGCCCTTGATCAAATCGGATAACTTTTCCCGGTATTGTGGCGCGACTTTGCGACAACGTTGAGCGATCGGTTTCGCATTTCCCACGTCTATATCACAAACAGCTCCGTACACAGCTGGGGGTAGGGCGTTACCCTTCCCAATCAATAAATAGCGCCTTTTCCAGATGATTTTTTTTAGCTGATCGATCTGCTCGGGGGTGTTCACTTCGGGATCACCGACCTGTAGATCCTCCATGGTGACTTCTGGTATATCGGGCGATACTTCCGGCAAAACTGCCATCTGCTTCTCGATACCTTCAAAAATACTGATCACCACCATCATGTACACACACTTGTTCGTCTACCGGATCTTCTTCTTCCGGTTCGGTATTATCTTGGACCACCCCTTGTGAGTTATCCAACTGGTGATCTACTTCGGGTTCACCTTCATCCTTAACGACTTCGGCCGATTCATCCTCCTTCTTCTCCTCAGGGTCGTTTCCGAACTCATCACCATCATTTTCACTCTCTGGACTTGCTGCTTTCCGTGAGCCGGGTCTAATAATGCTCAAAACTTGTGGACCTTTTTCGACCCGGCTTTCCCCTGTCGCTTCGAACGGCGGTCTCCGGATCAGCAGCTTAGTCGGAATAGCATATTCCGGCTTTTCAATCGTAGGTGAAGTATCTTCGTCTGCTTAGTCTCCGTCACTGATCAGGTCTGTGGTGGCTTGATAAGCTAGATTTTGCCACTTAATATATCTTCGTGATCCCACTGAGACATACCCAATCTGCCAAAGTACTTACCCTTCGGGTAACCACATCCCTAAGATCATGTCTTCGTGGACGATTAGCGGTTGATCAGATATGTTTGTAATCCTGATATAACTTGATCTGCCGACACCCTTTACAAACGTTGGTACCCATCGTTCACCACGGGTTAGCCACAATTTCTGTTGCCGATCGCTCGGCCGAATCATGACATCGACTGATCGGGACACCCCGATGTTCTCGGTCTGACCCATTTTGAGCATCCGCACATGAGAACCATATAAAGGGCGTCGACCGGACAACTGAATCTGCGCCTCATCCGGCAGAGTCAGGATCGGTGATCCGGGTCTAGTAACATTTAAAATCTGTGGACCTTTTTCGACACGTATTTCACCCGTCGCCTTCACCGACGATCCTCTGATCAGTAACTTGGTCGGAGTTGTATGCTCCGGTTTTTCAAACTAAAGGTAAGGTATCTTCATCTACCCAATCTTCATTACTGATCAGGTCCGTGGTGGCTTGATATACCAGATTCTGCCATTCAATGTATCTTCGTGATTCCACTGAGACATACCCTATCTGTCGAGGTACTTTCTCTTCAGGCAACCACATCCCCAGGATCATGTCTACATGAACAATTAATGACTGATCTGATATGCTGGTAATTCTGATATAGCTTGATCTACCAATCCCTTTGACAAAAGTTGGTACACATCGTTCACCACGGGTTATCCAAAATTTCTGCTGCCGATCACTCGACCGAATCATCACATCAACAGATCGTGCTACCTCAATGTTTTCATACTGACCCATTTTAAGCAACTACATATGAGTACCATATAAAACTACGACAGGTTAACTGTATTTGCACCTCGTCTGGGAGGGTCAGGGTTCCATGAGACAGATCGAGCCGTATACCGGCTGGTACCATGAAATCCATTCCTAATATCGCGTCTTGACCAGCTAATCGGCCAACCCAAGCGTTGAAATAGAAGACCAGGGAACCTGCCAGAGTGATTTTAACGCGTGATCGCCCCTCCGTCATGTACGAACTTTCGCCGATCCCTGTACTGTCTATACGACATCCCACCTTACCAGCAAAGGCGGAGTCGATGATCGAGACTTCTGCTCCAGAGTCAAAAAGAATAGTGGCATTTTCATTGTTAATCTTCCCATTAGCTTTTGCTTGTTTAAACTACTTGTCGGGAGAGTGATACTTCCAGTATCCTCGGGACTCGCCGGGCAGTAGATCCAACTCCATGATCACGTCCGATTGGGAATATCCATCCACTCTGAGACTGTGATCGGACATCGATCGACGCAAATTGAATTAGAACATGTATTGTCGGTTATCTCCTTTTCCTCAAATTTATTTCCGCTACCGACATATGCATAGATGCAGAACGTAGATCGCTCGGCTCGACCCAAATTCCAATCTGGCGAGCGATCTAGTTTAACATTTTCTCGACATCTGGAGGGAGCATGCCAGCATGTTTAGTCGGCACATACCACTTGCGCATCAGATTGAAAAATTCTTCAATAGGGCAGACATCGGCGTCGTGAATCTTCCCACGGGTTTTACATACGAAAAAACAATGATCCGAAGGGTGACCTTTACGATCACATTTTCCACATGTAATTCTCTTCCAGCAATCACGATCTCCATGTCTGGTCGACCCACAATGCACGCATTTCTTGAGTGATCGGTCCTGATCAGGTTGAGCCCCACCAGATTTTCGTCCATCCATGCCATCAATCGATGATCTCGGACGGAATACCGGTTCAGTCGTAAAGATATGACGATACTGCTCCTCGTCCGAGCCTAAACTTGATTGACCACTTTCTTTTTCCGAACTGGAACTGTCCGATTCCTTCGCAATCATCCGAATCGCTCTGGTTGGTCGTGCCGCTGGTACCTTGCCCTGGTCCGGGTGTGGTTTCGACCGGTACCGGTTCGATCCTACCTCGACCTTGGTTTGTCTACTTTTGGCCGGCTGCAGTGTTCTCAGGGTTAGTTCCAATTGCTCCGAATTGCTTATACGGAGTAGGGTTAACTGATCAGCCAAATCACGATTGTCCGAAGTCCCAATAAAGTGTTCGACATGCTCGCGAGCTATATTCGGGTGTCGTGGATCCTTGATCGGCATTTTCGCGCGTAGAGCAACATTCAGCCGATGTAAGTATTCAATCGGTGTTTCATCGAATCTTTTCTTCATATGGTAATACTGTCTCGCGACAGACACCCCTGAGTTGCAATATTGCTCTTCAAATTCTTCACACAATTGAGGCCACTTCAAACGTACTTCTCGGCTCAGCTGTTTAAGCCAGTTCTTGACCGGGCCCTTCATGAAATCAGCGAAAATCAGACATATTTCACCCTCCGGTGTCTTATCTCTCAAGAAGGCTGATTTAGTCCGACTCAACCAAGCTCTCGCCAGATCATCGTCCATATCCTTGCCGGTGAAATCTTTTAATTCCGACATCGCCGACATCCGAACTCGAGTGATCGTTCCAGTGTCACTGTCAAATGCCTGCGCGGAGGCCATATTTGCCTTACGAGGCATCTCCATATCCAAATCATCCGGATCAAAATGTTGGCTGGTCTCTCTATCTGATTCTATATCCACATCACTACGTGGAGGTGATCTATGGAGTCGATCTTGGTGACCGACCTGGCATATTGATCGAACAATTCCGGCCGATCGAACTGATTCCATATCCACATCCACGGGTTTCTTGACTGGTTTGGCAGTGGATTGATTCATGTTTGGTGTCGGTCGCCATGGTTGTCCTTGCCCAGGTGTGTACTGAGGTAATCCGTATTGTTCACCCGCAAATCGATTCATCATAGTCGCGAACATGGTTCTCATTTGCTCTGGGACCTCTGGTATGTTGGTAGGGTTACTGTTGGGAGTCGGATTGTTCTGTGCAACGTCTTGAGCATCTTCAAAACTGTCATCTGATCCGACTCGACCAGGTTCCGGCTTCCTTTTCCTGCTCTGCGACTCGATCTTGGGGTCAATGTGCTTGATCCCTTTCGGGCCCAACGTCATACGAGTTACTCCAACCGAGGAGTCGGTAGAGTCCGCTCCAGACTGTGATGACGATTGATATAGTGACTCAATATCCATAGGATATTCCACCAACTGCGATCGGTGCGAAGGATCCGCGATCGGCGACTGGACCACGGGGTTCGCCCCGAGTAGCGAGGCAAGGTGATCATACAGCGTTGTCATAGCTTCTCTGATCGTCTCTTGGTCTAGATCGAACAGCATATTTGCGTCGAACGCGCCAGTAGTGAAACCAACTTCGTCGATCTGCGCCAGGAGATTCCTGATCAGGTCGAGTTGACTGCCTGTGATCACCGGCCGGGTCGCTCGACCTTCAACTTTCTGATGATCTTGGGTTTTATGATCTTCATCACTCGGTTGGTAGCTAGGAACTTGTGAAATTCTCGAAGATAAAACAATCGTTCTATATCTTGAACAGTGGTCTTCTCAGCTGGTTCGGTCTTGTCTTCATCTTCTTCGAAGATCTTCGGTTTCGGTTTCACATATTTTTTAAGGTGGACCACACTAACCCGCCCCCATGTTTTTTCTTTCTTTTTCCATTTTCTTCTTATGCATAGGATCGAGGTCAGCACCTCGATCCTTTCCCGGGTTATAGTTAATTTTACTATAACCCAGATCGGCCCCGATCGGGGCCATGTGGGGAGTTGTTTCATCTTTAATTTCGACCTGGCACTCCACCAGACCAGGTCGACCATCGCTTCCTTTAGATATGGACAGCATTGGAGGCGATACGCCTTCCTCCAATACACCCGAAAAAGTTTCCTCCACTTTGATTTTCACATCTTTTTCATCATCAAAAGAATCACGGTGATATCCTGAGTCACCAAGTGATCCGGGCACGCGCACCATTGTGGTGGAGCCGATTTCCAAATCCAGGACGGAAGTCTTGGGTGGAATCCGGATACCCACTGGCCCGGACGACCAACTATCGGAGGGGGTACTCCGTTGATCCTGATGGCCATCAGCATCGGATGAAACACCATTACGGTGACTGATCTGATCTTCCCGGTCATCCGACCGGTCATCATGTGCGATAGAATCCATACTTAACTTCATCTCACCTTGTGTACCCATTGATCGGGGGTGGTTACACTCACTCAGGTGGACTCAGTGACGACAACGATGATTTTGATCAGGTCGGAGGGGATGACCTTCTCGAGACGGGGGTGTCCTCAGGTGGAAATCTTCACCGGAGAACGGGTTGGGGTCGATACTTAACTTCAGTATCTAGGCACTGATCGGGAAACTTCGTCCGATCAGGCCAGCCAATAAGAGTGAGAGACAACAAGAAACCAAGAAAACGCGATCAAACCACGATCTTCCACAGTAATCCACAAACGTTATCTCCACAAAACCTTTCCAATATTAAAAACGTGTTCCAAACACGTGAACATGGGGGGGTGAGGTTTGATAATCTAAACAAAACCCGTCGGGGGCTTCCGGTAAGCCAAAATGCGTCTAAGCGCGTCTTAACCGGGAATTAAGTTGAGCAAGAGGGGAGTAGTTAATTCTGTGCTCCCAATGACCGCGACACGTGGCGGAGCGATTCTTTGCTTAGGGGGTAAATTCAATCCGGTTATTATATATACAATGTCCTATACCTTGTGTAACATACACCAACTCATGTGCCTGCTTCAAACTTCGGTCCTGTTCGCTTCGTCGCACGATTGCGTGATACCACCTTACCCATCTTTGTTGCACCTTCAAACTGATCCGTACCACTGTTGACCCGATTATGGTCAAACTCTATGGTGATCTTCAATCATCCTGATCTCCCGATAAACAGCCTGGAATCCGCTCGAGATCTGCCTCTCAGACACTGTTCACCCCATATCTAACCCGGCTTAACTGCAAACTCCATCTATCTTCACACCTGGAAGCCGGTTTGGAGCCGATCGGCTCCGATCATGATCAGCACAGCGATCGGCAGAGTGATCGGGCAGTGATCAGGGCGATCAACCCCAGATCACCTCGAAACCCCTCAGAGTTACCATCACATTGACTTTGCCTGTTCACCCGACCATGTTCTTGACCTTCATCACCTGTCGGAGTACCAAGATCGCACCGTCTCAGCATTTCTCGTGAAGTTGGGCCTGATCGGACCTTCTTGCATCAATTCTGGATAGATCCATCAACTCTCATCGCTTGCTTTAACTTGGTGATTCTTGCACGGCTCGCCACTTCACTTACCCCGTTCTATTCTGAACCTGATCTTCGTATTCTGGGGCAGATTTAGGTGGCTCGGCCGATCGGGATGGAACTTCATATCACATCCGACTTCAACATCTGTACTGTTCATAACTCATCCCGATAACTGTTCCTGATATGTCACTTCGCCATTGCTGCTGTATCTCCAGTTTGTCTCAGTCGATCTCGTCCTATACGCCCACGTGAACTCCACTTAATATGCAATATCCTGATCGTATCGTGACCTTTGCCATTCCATTAATATCCGGGACCAGGCGTAGTAACAGTACTTGGCTTATCTCTTCACATTACGAAAGCCCGTTGTCCACCACCTTTTCGTCGTATACGCGATCAGCCTGTCCCACCCATCAACTGTCTCATCTTGATGGGTGTTCTCATCGTCATCAATCAACGGTCATGTGTGGTCCACCTTATTCTCAACATTTTTCAAACCGCTTTACCACACCGCTGCCTTGCTGATCACTGGCTGATCAGCATCATGAATCAGCGAAGAAGCGACGGAGAAGGTGAGCGACGGCGGGCTAGATCCAAGAGGCTTAAACGACGGTGTCCCAGCCGGACAAGAGAGCCGATCAGCTCAGGGATTCCCTGCAAAGCCGTCCGAAGCGACCCCGAATCAGCGTTCGGGTCGGTCCACCTGTCCATGGTTTGGTGTGCGATCTTCCTCAAGTCACCATGACGTTGAGTCCAGGCGCCTCTAGGGTTTCAAGCTTAACCCGAGCAAGATTAAGCTCGCGCCGGCGATCTTCAGCTTCCTTCTGGTTCTCGCTCAACCTTTTTTGTATGTTGGGACGGCCGGTGCGCGAATCAGAAAACTGTTTCACCAAGAGCTAGACCTGTTCATCCGTGTGACGCATCTCGACTTCCAGGCGCTCCACTTCCTCGGCGGTACGAATTTTGTCCCGAAGTAGCTGATCATGGTCGCGACGGTGGTCATCGAGCTATGCAAATGACCCACCATCTCGACCATCCAACACTTCATCGCCCCGATGCGCTCATCTGGAAGTAAGGATAGTAGCAGTTACATACATATTGCAGAAGAAACAGACGGGCTGGACATACCTTGAATGCGGATCATCGATTGCAGAGAAGCGACAGTATACGAAAGCTTGGCGGAGACGCGCAGGGCAGCGAGATCAGCAGATAACTGATCTCGATCAACTGTTAAACGTTTAACGCGGTTCGTCATGTCCAGCAGATCTTGATCAAGTTTGGCGCGATCCAGTCGTAAAGTCGACAGTTGGTTTGCCAGGTCGGCAGAATCACGCCCCAGAGTATCGATGACGACCCGACGATCAAACAACTCGGCATTAAGCGTCCGGTTAGCATCGTACAGGGAAAACTAACTCGGGAATTGCGCTCCGGAGCCCCAACCGCAATCGGCTAGTCTCTATGGACCTCAGCGTGAGCGGGCCTGCTCCCTTCCACCAGACGAGCCAGTTGCTCCAAGTAACTGACGGGACGACTCGGAGATGGCCGAGCAGGGAAATTCAAAGGCGGACGATAGGAAGTCAGGGTCGTCGTGGGGGAGATGAAGCTGGTCGTGATCGTGGCCACGGTCGTGATCAGGGAAGTCGCAGGACCAGTTGAACTTGGCCCTGGAGATGAGACGTTGGTCGGAGAGGCAGCCGATGAGAGGGAAGGAAAGAGGAGGTCGTCTTGAATCAGACATGGCTGGGCGCGAAGTGGAAGATTCGGAAATGGATGAGTCGAACGGCAGTCGTTGCGCGGCAGCAGTTAGGCTCAGGGGCGGCTGTGGTTAAGCGGTCTGAAAAATGTTGAGAATAAGGTGGACCACGCAAGACGGTTGATTGGTGACGATGGGAACACCCATCAAGATGAGACAGTTTGTGGGTGGGACAGGCTGATCGCGTATACGACGAAAAGGTGGTAGACAACGGGCTTTCGTAATGTGAAGGGATAAGCCAAGTACCGTTACTACGCCCGGTCCCGGATATTAATAGAACAGCAATAATCACGATCCGATCAGGATATTGCGTATTAAGTGGAGTTCACGTGGGCGTATATGATGAGATCGACTGAGGCAAACTGGAGATACAGCAGCAATGGCGACGTGACATATCAGGAACAGTTATCGGGATGAGTTACGAACAGTACAGATGTGGAAGTTGGATGGGATATGAAGTTCCAGCACGACCGGCCGAGCCACCTAACTCTGCCCCAGGATAGGACTATCAGGTACAGAATAGAACGGGGTATGTGGAGTGGCGAGCCATGCGAGTATTACCAAGTTAAGGCTAGCGATGAGAGTTGATGGATCTATCCAGAATTGATGCAAGAAGGTCCGACCAGGTCCAACTTCACGAGAAATGATGAGTCGGTGTGATCTTGGTACCCCGACAGGTGATGAAGGTCAAGAACCAGGTCGAGTGAACAGGCAAAGTCGATGTGATGGTAACTCTGAGGTGTTTCGAGGTGATCTGGGGCTGATCGCCCTGATCACTGCCCGATCACTCTGCCGATCGCTGTGCTGATCATGATCGGAGCCGTTCGGCCCCAAACCGGCTTCCAGGTGTGAAGATAGATGGAGTTTTCAGTTAAGCCGGGTTGGATATGGGGCGAACAATGTCTGAGAGGCAGATCTCGAGCGGTTTCCCGGCTGTTTATCGAGAGATCAAGATGGTTGAAGATCGCCATAGAGTTTGACCATAATCGGGTCAGAAGTGGTACGGATCAGTTTGAAGGTGCAACAAAGATGGGTAAGGTGGTACTACGCAACCGTGCGACGAAGCGAATAGGATCGAAGAATGAGGCAGGCACATGAGTTGGTATGCGATACACTAGGTATAGGACATTGCATATATAATAACAGGTTTTGATTTCCCCCCTAACCAAAGAGTCGCTCCGCCACGTGTCGCGGCCATTGGGAGCAGAGGGTTAACTAGTCCCCTCTTGCTCAACTTTATTCCCGGTTAAGACACGCTTAGACGCATGTTGGCTTACCGGAAGGCCCCCGACTGGTTTGTTTAGGTTATCAAACCTCAGGGGATAACGTTTGTGGATTACTGTGGAAGATCGTGATTTGATTGCGTTTTCTTGGTTTCTTGTTGTCTCTCACTCTCATTGGCTGGCCTGATCGGACGAAGTTTCCCGATCAGTTCCTAGATACTGAAGTTAAGTATCGACCCCAACCCGTTCTCCGGTGAAGATTTCCACCCGAGAACACCCCCGTCTCGAGAAGGTCATCCCCTCCGAACTGATCAAGATCATCGTTTTCGTCACCGAGTCCACCTGAGTGAGTGTAACCACCCCCGATCAATGGATACACAAAGTGAGATGAAGTTAAGTATTGATTCTATCGCACATGACGACCGGTCGGATGACCGGGAAGATCAGATCAGTCACTATAATGGTGATTCATTCGATTCTAATGGCGATCAGGATCAACGGAGTACCCCCTCCGATAGTTGGTCATCCGGGCCAGTGGGTATCCTGATTCCACCTAAGACTTCCGTCCTGGATTTGGAAATCGGCTCCACCACAATGGTGCGCGTGCCTGGATCATTTGGTGACTCAGGATATCACCGTGATTCCTTTGATGATGAAAAAGATGTGAAAATCAAAGTGGAGGAAGCTTTTTCGGGTGTATTGGAGAAAGGCGTATCGCCTCCGATGCTGTTCAAATCTAAAGGAAGCGATGGTCGACCTGATCTGGTGGAGTGCCAGGTCGAAATTAAAGATGGAACAAATCCCCACATGGCCCCGATCGGGGCCGATCTGGGTTATAGTAAAATTAACTATAACCCGGGAAAGGATCGAGGTGCTAACCTCGATCCTATGCATAAGAAGAAAATGAAAAAAGAAAGAAAAAACATGGGGGCGGATCAATATGATCCACCTAAAAACATGTGAAACTAAAACCGAAGATCTTCGAAAAGGATGAAGAGAAGACCGAACCAGCTGAAAATACCACGGTTTAGGATGTAGAGCGTTTGGTTTACCTTCAGAAGTTTCACAAGTTTCTAGTTACCAACCGAGTGATGAAGATCATAAAACCCAAGATCATCGGGAAGCTTGAAGGTCGTGCGACCAGGCCAGTTATCACAGTCAGTCAACTCGACCTGATCAGAAATCTCCTGGTCCGGATCGACGAACACTACTGTTGCGTTTGACGCGAATATGCTGTTCGATCTAGACCAAGGGACGATCAGAGAAGCTATGACAACTCTGTATGATCACCTAGTCTCGTTACTCGAGGCGAACCCCGTGGTCCAGTTGCCGATCGTGGATCCTTCCCACCGATCGCAGTTGGTTGAATATCTTGTGGTGAAGTGACTTATAAAATAATGTAAGGCACTTTCCAAAGGGCGCATCCTGATTGGTGGAAATGAGGGCCAAGGGTGTAGGCGCCGGATGGTCGCCGCCGATGAGGTCTACCAGCGGCCAGGTGGCGCCAGGATAGAAACCACGTCGGCAGACCTGACAAGGGGCGAGGATAGTCGGATAAACGAGCTGAGCAGACGGAAGGACTATGGAGGTTTGACGGCCGAGGCGCGGATGGCGGACGGCCGAGATGGCGGACTGTTCGTAAAGATGGAGTGGAAGGAGCCCGGAAGAAGAGGATTGTTCTAGTGGAAAGAGTATGCACCGGGATCGTAGGAAGGGCTGCCAAGGGACTGCTAGCGTCAACGGCCGAGGGGCGCGGATGGGTGGCTATCCGGCCGAGCCGGTCGGGTACAATGTACCATTCGGACTGGTACCATATGGGTTCAGTGTACCGACCGGGTTGGTACCATTTGGGGTTGGTGTACCGGCCGTACCGGTACACAGAGTCGGAGTTAGCCGGGTTGCGTGGGTAAGCTACATGACTGGTCAGGCGTGTTATTTGAGGTAGGTTACACAAAGGGAGTATTGGACATAGGATAAATCAGTATACGTTTCGCTTTCTTAGACACAAGTCGCTTTTATTGGTTCACGGCAGAGGGCTAACAAGGTCCCCTCTTGCTGTTATTGGTTTGCCCGGGGAAGTTTAAGTTAACCCACCGGAAGTCCCCTGACCGGGAGTCGCGGCGACTTCGTATACTCACCTCAAGTCGCCCGTGTTTTGAACACGGTATTAAGTATTGGTAAGTGGTGACATTTGGCCTTCTGTGGATACACATTTGGATTCGCCCTTCATTGTTATTGGTTTAGCTGGCCGATCGATTATTCTCGGTCCAGCCCGTACTATACAAACTTCAAGTGTCCTATTGGTTTAGCTGGCCGATCGACTATTCTCGGCCCAGCCGGCACTATACAAAGTTCAAGTATATTACCCAACGAGCTCCCCGGTGACGATTTCCGCCCAGGAGCTACCCCTAGTCCTACACTTCATCTCCCTATTTGACGGATTTACACTTTTCGCCCTAGGGTCCATCAAGAGAGCTAACCACCCAGTACTGACGGGTACACAAGGTGAGCTTTTAACATGCAACATTCGAGCAGTCGCGATCAAGCGGATGGAAGCGACCGATCCAGCCGGCCTCAAGCCGGATCGGATCATGACTCGGATGGACGGAGTACCCCCTCCGGTAGTCAGTCGTCTGGGACCCCCGTGGGTGTTCGCGTCTCAGGAAGATTTTCTGAGAGCGACTACACCACAATGGTGCGCGTGCCCGGATCTCTTGGTGACCCTGGATATCACCGCGAGTCCCTAGCGGGCGAAAGACCTAAACCTGTCAAATTTGTTGATGATGTTGTGTCGGGTGCATTGGGGGAAGGCATATCGCCCCAAATGCTGCTGAAGATGGAAGGATGCGATGGTCGCCTCGGATTGGGGGAGTTCGAGGTTGACATTAAAGAAGAAGTTACTCCCCTAGAGGCTCCGCCGAGGGCGGATTACGGTACTACTTACTGCAGTGCCGGCCGCTACACGGATGGAGCCGGATCGGACTATGGTGCAAGTCGCATAGTCCGAGGAAGGATCATGGTTCCGACCATGATCCTAACGAACAAATGCATATTATGGATATAAAAGAAAAAATCAAGGAAGAAAAAGCAGAAGTCGGATACGACCGGAGTGGGAAGCCTGCCGGATCGGGACCAAGTCGCGATCTGGCCCCTACCCCTAAAGAGAACCGGATTGGCAGGAATTGGACTATTCGACTTACAAAGGCAAACCGCGATTCGAAGAGGAAGAAGAGAAGCAGGACGGCCTATCGACGGATGTCGATTTGGAGCGTGCTTTCCACCTTCACGAGTTGGGGCAGTTCTTGCGGACGGACAAGGTACTAAAAATAACACGGCCGAAGATCATAGGCGGATTGAAAGGTCCCGTCTCTCCCCCAACTCTCTCAGACGGCCACGTGTCCCTCATTAGAGGACTATTCGACCAACTTAAACAAGCCGGCATCAACACCGGCGTGTTTGATCCGAACGAGTTGTTTGATCTGAAGATGGACAAGTTGAAGGAGGCGTCCAGCGCCCTGCACGACCACTTGGTACCGCTAGTGGGTTGCTCGCCGCCGTCGAAAAAGATGACAGCTACGACTGGAGTGGCGCCGTCCACGCCGCCGGCGACAAGCAAACCGGCCGGTATACACTCAGGCTCTTCGCAGTACGAGTCTGCCCCTTCGGAAGCGGACTCATCGGATTCATCGGTGGGTATCACTCGCATGACGCTTGGCCCAAGGGGAGCAGCGCGTGTGGCGACAGCCATGAAACTTGGAGGACGTGAGGATCCGGGTACGCCCGAGCGGAAGAACGCCGGCCAGTACAGCGTACAGGCCTGGCGGACAGCGACGGCGGATCCAGAACCGAAAGAGGAAGACGAAGACGCGGATGGACGGGTTAAGAAGGAATGCCAATCTGGCAGCCCAGCTGCCCCTCAAGCCGCCCCTCAAGTCGCCCCTCAAGCCGCCCCTCAAGTCGCTACTCAGGTGCCGGATCACCTGCAGAACATGTTTTCGGCGATGATGGAGCGATACTTGGAAGAGCAACGTCGGCTGAGCGCCAGCCGCGGCAGTCCGAAGTCACCGGACCAGCCCGCTCGTCGTGGAACACAGGCCCCCGAACCAGTCCAGTACTATGCGAGGGAGCCGAGTGATGAAGATATGGAGTCGGTGCGGTCCAAGCAAAGTGAACCCCATGCCGCCCCGCCGAGCCGTCAGACAGGTCGCCGGACCGGACGTCGGCCAACGAACAGGAAGCTGTCTCTCAGCGACGTGGATATGGAATCCGTCAGGTCGGCCAAGTACCATTACGATCCGGATGACCTGGATCTGGGGATGTCCCGCCAAGCCCATATGGCTTCGGCCCAAGCGTTTGACGCGGATTCAGGAGCGATCACGAGGGTGCGAATGTCGGCCACGTCCGAGCTGAAAGACTTCACCGGACGCGACGCGGACGTGGACCAGGCCCGAGGATGGTTGAGCAAGACGAAGTCGGCATTTCTCAGAGACCGGACGTCGGACTATGAGAAATGCCTGATCTTCGGGGATTTGATGAAGGGCCCAGCGAAACACTGGATCCAACAGCTCAGCCGGGAAACCCGAGGAAATTGGAGGGGATTGGCCGGTGCGTTCGAGGAGCAATACTGCGGAGCTGGAATGTCAGCGGCGCGACAATATTTCCACTCCAAGAAGCGACCGGATGAGACCCCCCTGGAGTATCTCCATCGTTTGAATGTCGCTGGCATGAGAGCTGGTATTCCCGTTAAAGAAGATACCAGCCGGTCGGAAGCTGCCCGCGAACACGTGGAACTGTTCATCAGCACGTTGGACGATCGGGAGCTGGCAAACCAGCTGGCGTTACTGGGGGTGAAGAATACGACGGAGCTGGAAGTGACGTTGCGCACGTACCTAAGGGCGAAGAAGCAAGGCCCCAAGGCGGCAGTTGGAACCGGCCGTTTCAAGTCCCGATTTAACGCGGATCAAGGAGGCCGGCCGCCATCTACCAGGACGGCCCGAGCCGTCCGCATGGTCGCCCGAGAGTCAGACGCGACTAGCTCGGAAGAGGAGTATCAGCGATCTGGGGGCGAGTCTGAGGAGGAACAGTATCGGTACCTTTTCTCGGCAGAAGCCAGTCGGCCGTCCAGGCTACCAGCTGATTCTGGTCAGTCGAAGAGTTTTCCGGCTCGAGCTGACCAGGATTACCCTAAGCGCAAGTGTACCCACTGTGGGTCCATCAAGCATGACGACCGGAGCTGCTGGAAGCGGCTGACGTGCAAGAAGTGCGAGAGGAAAGGACACCCGGCGGAACACTGCCTGTTCACGTGTAAGGCTTGCGGAGAGGTGCATGAGGCGGGACTGTGCCCAATGGAAGAATTTTACAACCTGTTGAAGAAGTGGTACGTCCCGACCAAGCATGCTGGAATGTTGCCGCCCGGAGCGGAAAAGATGTTAAACTAGATCGCTCGCCAGGTTGGAATCTGGTTCGAGCCGAGCGGTCTAGTGTTAGTATCTATGCATATGTCGGTAAAGAGGATAATCAAGAAGCAAAGCAAAGGATAACCGACAATACATGTAAGTTTGACGATTACGTCACCCGGTCCCCGGCCGGTACGGCTGACCCCTTCCTGGTGAGCAGTATACGGACGGATGAGTATTCCCGGTCTGAAGTGCGAATGGAATTGAACTTGTTACCTGGCGAGTCGCGAGGTTATTGGAAGTATCACTCGCCGGATAAATGGTTCAAGCAGGCCAAGGCGGATGGAAAAATCAATAACCAGAAAGCTACCATGTTGTTCGATTCTGGCGCAGAAGTGTCTATCGTAGACACCACCTTTGCTCGTAAGGTGGGGTGTGAGATAGACGAGACGAAGCGGCAGGAATGTATAGGCATTGGAGAGAGTTCGTACATGACCCAAGGAAGGACAAGAGTCAAGAT
Source organism: Sclerospora graminicola (assembly GCA_001887855.2). NCBI lineage: Eukaryota > Oomycota > Peronosporomycetes > Peronosporales > Peronosporaceae > Sclerospora > Sclerospora graminicola. The sequence goes on from MIQA02005529.1 coordinate 29,450, forward strand.
TACGTTAGCTGGGTCGTTGGTATATTACTTTACCGCCTGGGTAGGCAAGCTGGCCGGGCAGGATGCAATTTTGGGCATGGATTTTATGGTCCCGGCCGGTATACGGCTGGACTTATCGCATGGAACATTGACGTTGCCGGACGAGGTACAGATCCAGCTGGCCGGCCGGCGGCCCTTATATGGCGCCTACGTCCAGTTCCTCAAGCTAGGTCAGTTTGTAACGGTGCCAGTGGGAAAGGCGGTGGAAGTAATGTTACGGCCGCACGACCGACGGAGTAAGTTATGGCTGACAAGGGGCGAGTGCTGGGTACCATCTGTGGTTAAAGGGAGTGGTCACCTCAACTTCATAAGCGTGACCAACATCTCTGAAAAACCCCTCACCTTGCATGAAGATGTGATTATTGGAATGTGGCTGGCCGAGGATAAAGTGCCCCGCCGGCCGGGCTATGTCACTGTTGGCTCAAGACGCTATATCGAGTGGCAAAACCTGGCTTTTCAGGCAACCACCGATCTGGTCAGCGAAGAGGAAGAGTTAGAAGAGGACCAGACTCCGATGGTGGATAAGCCTGAGTACCGGACCCCTACTAAAATATTGACGCGGAACCGGCCGTCGCCGGATCCGGCTGAACGTATTGACCGAAGCTACGCCCCGATCGCGGAACTGGTTTTGCCCACTCGGAGGGAGACGGACGAACGACAGAGTCGGGAGAAAGGACCAAGCAGAGTTGCATATACGGTCAGCCCCGATGACGGTTGTGACGACCGAAGTGAATGCGGATCGGCCCAGCCGGCCGAGCAGAATTCGGAAATAGCCGAATGCAGATTTGCCCAGCCGGCCGAGCAGAATTCGGAAGCGGCCGAAGCCGATCAAGTCTGCATTCATGAAGGGGGCGAACTATATGTTGAAGGCATGGAAGAACAGATGGCGGTGCTACCTGAGGTGACCCCCTGCCCCCCAGCAGTCACTATCGACGATCTACAAGTGGGAGACCCGGATGTGAACACCCCGGAGGAGATCAGCAGATTGAAGGATATTATATGGAAAAGACGACATCTGTTGATTGGACCAGGGAACGCACTTCCTCCGGCTGCCCATGGGGCGGTTTGTGATATCGATGTGGGAGGTGCCAAGCCGGTAGCACAGAGATGCCGAAGAGTCGCCCCCCAATATCGGGAAAAGCTGTCAGAGCTTATCAAGGGTTTGCTGGCCACCAAGATAATTCAGCCGTCCACCTCGCCATGGGCTTCGCCCATTGTAATTATCATTAAGAAGAATGGGGTGGATATAAGGTTGTGCATCGATTACCGGCTGGTGAACCGGCTGACTAAGCTGATGATTTATCCGATGCCGCTGATAAACGACCTGTTGGAGGACCTGGATAAAGTTTTGTGGTATTGCTCATTGGACATGGCCAGTGGATTCTGGGTGGTCTCTATGACCGATCGTGCACGGGAGATCTCTGCATTCGTGACGCCTTTCGGGTTGTTCGAGTGGAACCGGATGCCGTTCGGTCTGAAGAATGCTCCGCAGATTTATCAACGGTTGATAGATAACGCGCTGTACGGACACTTCAAGATCAAGGCGGATCAAGATCCGGCTCTGGTCGGGGATGTGTTTGCCGAAGGTGACCCGGACCCCGACCCAAAACCTTCAGTTTTGGGGCGGCGGTCTTACATTGATGACATTCTCGTTACGGCAACTACCTGGGATTTATTGTGTGACAAAGTGGAGAAACTGATGGTTACGTGTGAAAAGTGGAATCTTTCGATTAGTGTGGTTAAGAGTTTCTGGGGAAAGACTAAGGTAACCTATCTGGGTCATCAAGTGTCGATTGCCGGATTGGAGGCTAACCCGAAGGATTTGGAGTCCTTGAGTAATCTGCCTTTCCCGCGATCCCTAAAGGCTATGCAATCCTTTTTGGGCAGCCTGAATTATTACAGTCGGTTCATCGAGGATTTTGCAGTCTATGCGGCGGTCTTGTATGAGTGGCGGGAGGTGGATTACCATAAACTGAGAGAGCAGGATAGGCAAGCGGAGGCGCAAGCCGGGCCGGCAAT
>MIQA02005531.1:0-17058 GCA_001887855.2 Sclerospora graminicola
GCTGGTGAACCGGTTGACTAAGCTGATGGTTTATCCGATGCCGTTGATAAACGACCTGCTAGAGGACTTGGATAAAGTTTTGTGGTATTGCTCATTGGACATGGCCAGCGGATTCTGGGTGGTCTCTATGACCGATCGTGCACGGGAGATCTCTGCATTCGTGACGCCTTTCGGGTTGTTCGAGTGGAACCGGATGCCGTTCGGTCTGAAGAATGCCCCGCAGATTATCAACGGTTTATAGATAACGCGCTGTACGGACACTTCAAGATCAAGGCGGATCAAGATCCGGCTCTGGTCGGGGATGTGTTCGCCGAAGGTGACCCGGACCCCGACCCAAAACCTTCAGTTTTGGGGCGGCGGTCTTACATTAATGACATTCTCGTTACGGCAACTACCTGGGATTTACTGTGTGACAAAGTGGAGAAGTTGATGATTACGTGTGAAAAGTGGAATCTTTCGATTAGTGTGGTTAAGAGTTTCTGGGGAAAGACTAAGGTGACCTATTTGGGTCATCAAGTTTCGATTGCCGGATTGGAGGCTAATCCGAAGGATTTGGAGTCCTTGAGTAATCTGCCTTTCCCGCGATCTCTAAAGGCTATGCAATCCTTTTTGGGCAGCCTGAATTATTACAGTCGGTTCATCGAGGATTTTGCAGTCTATGCGGCGGTCTTGTATGAGTTGCGGGAGGTGGATTACCATAGGCTGAGAGAGCAGGATAGGCAAGCGGAGACGCAAGCCGGGCCGGGTATTTCGGCCAATGAGGAAGCGCCCTTTTCGGGTGTTTCGGCCAATGAGGAAGCGCCCTTTTCGGGTAGTTCAGCCAATGGGGAAGCGCCCTTGTCTGCCCAGACAAGCGACCGGCCGCCGGACCCCGGCGCGGCCGGCCCGGACGACCACATGACCCGAGCGATGGTGGCTTTTGGTATGCTAAAAGCGAAGATGGCGACCACACCGGTCCTGAAGCATTTTGATGTTAATAAGACTCCGGTGGTCATCATCTACGCTAACAAGTGGGCCATCTCGGCCGCTCTCGTGCAAGATCATGACGGAGTGTACTGCCCCGTGACCTTCACCAGCCGGACCCTGAAAGTTAATGAAGTTAATTATGGGTTGGTGGATAAGGAAGTTCTGGCTCTATTACGGATCTTGGATGTGTGTTATACAATGCTGGTGTATCGGCCTATCAAAATACTATCCAGACGGTCGACCCTATCATGGCTCCTGACGGCGAATGGGATTGACGGTCGGCTGGGGAGATGGGCGGCTCTGTTGTCTCAGTGGTCCCTCGAAGTGATTAAGTGTACTAAAGGGGAAGAGGAAATATTGGGCACACTGGCTGCCAGCATTACCCCCAGGGCAGAAGTGGAGGAAGCACTGATAGCGATCGCACCTCGGAAGCAGCCTCGACAAACTATCGTATTGCCGCCGCCAACAGTGGGACCCACGGAGGAACTAATGGTTTTGAGTTTCGATGGGTCCGCGAGTGTAAAGAAAGGGGTCGGAGCCTATAGTGCCATTTTGTGGAAGTTGCCCGAATGGAAGGCGATCGCGGCCGCCTCGGATTTCACGCCTGGCATCACGGTGAACGAAGCGGAGTATAGAGGACTGCTGCTTTCCCTAGATCTGTTGGCTGGCCGGACACAGGGGCGGATCATCATATGCGGTGATTCCAACCTAGTGATCCGGCAAATCACAGGAGAGATAGATTGCAAGGCGCCACGGCTGAGACTGTTAAATGATCGGGTTATGTCCGCCTTGCGGAGATGGCCGGAGCACGAATTGCTGCACGTCAAACGAGACTGGAATAAGAGCGCAGATCACTTGGCCACGCTGGCCATGCGCGACAACGTAGGGGTAACGGTCTCCGATCCAGCTCTGTTATCAGATCTGACGGAGATCAACCGGCTGCCCGAGGTTATCCATCCGGCCAACACGGAGGAGATAATCCGGGTGAGCGCCGTCACCCGATCGCAGAAGCGCCGTTCTTCAGCCGCTGGCTCACTATCCCCAGAACTAATGAACGAAGGGATAGTTCAACAGTTACGAGCGGAGCAGATTGTCCAAGCGCAGGACGAGGAAGAGTGGATAGTGGATCTCAAGGCATACCTTAGCGGGGAGGTGGATAAACTGACAGCCGAACAAGCTAAAGAATGCTTCAAGCTGGCCCCGGATTACGAAGTGGATGAAAACGGGCTACTGTTTTTCTACCGAGATGCCGACCAGCCGGAGATCGAGAGAGATAGATCCGCTCGGCTAGTCGTACCCACTACCCTGCAGCCGGATATCCTCCATCATTATCATGTGAGCTTGGAAGGAGGACAGCAGGGCATCGGCCGGACATATCACAAGATTAAGGCACATTTCCACTGGCGGGGGCTTTACCGTAGCGTTCAGGCCTATGTGGGAAGTTGTCCGGATTGTGAAAAAGGGAAGGGCCGGCCGACCATTAGAGGGCGATCGCCTGGGAATATACAGGCCACCTATCCTTTTCAAGTCATTGCGATGGATCATATCCGGTCCTTACCCAAATCTCGAAATGGGTACACAGAGCTGCTGATCTGGACGGATTTGTTTACCGGGCTGGTCATAGCAAAGGCCAGCTCCACCCGTACCGCCCAACAGGTTGCGCAAAGTTACGAAGAATGTGTGTTCAGGCGGTTCGGGGCGAGCGAGGTCATCCGGCACGATAGGGAGCCCGGATTTATGGCAGACGTATTCCGAGCTTTCAATAAGATCCTAGGACAGAAGCAGAGCGCCACTATGACTTACCGCCCGCAGGCGAATGGAAAGGCCGAAAGGATGGTTCAGACTCTAACCAGAGCCCTCAAGATGTATGTGGTGGAGGCGGATCAATGCGACTGGGATGAATATGCCGAGAGACTGGTTTTCGCTCTCAACTCGTCGTACGATCGGGTAAGGGGTGACACCCCTTTTTATTTGGCTTACGGATGGGATCCCCGATCCACTTTGGAAGCCGCCATACCAATAGGGTGCACCAGAAGCCGGGACAGAGACGCCCGCCGCTGGAGGATGGGAGTGCAACGCCACTACTCACTGGCGAGGGAACAAGTAAACGAACGTCTCCGACAAGCAATCAAGGACCGCGCCGATCAAAACAACGACCGCGCCGGGGAACACGGCATCGAGCCCGGCTCCCGGGTGTGGCTGTATCTCGATCGGGTCAAGGAGGGCTATGCACGGAAGCTGGCACATATGTGGCATGGCCCCTTCCGAGTGGCAGAACTGGTCGGGGATCATGCAGTTAAGCTGGTCACGGCCGGCACGGAATACAGTGTTTTCCCGATAGTACATGTTTCCAAGTTGAAGTTGGTGAAGCATTTCCCGGACCGCCCGAATATACGCCTTACGGGGGAAAGCGACCGGTTGGATTTCGATGAAGCTCTGCTGCCGGAGGACAGTTGGAACAAGCCGTTAGACCCGGACGAGTACGAGGTAGAAGAAATTTTGGACGTCCGGAACGGACGGAAAACCCGGTTTGGGCGGATCCACAGGGAGTTTCTCGTGCAGTGGAAAAATTGCGAGGAGCGGTCGTGGGTGGACGAACTAGATTTAAATTGCGGAGCTTTAATGAGAGAGTTCGATCGCCGGCGGGCGAGCCGGAATCGCTTCGGGGTCATGCAAACCCACGAAGAAGGTGGGACAGAGAACTAGTCCGCCCGGCCCCAGGGCAACAGGCACGGCCGGACCAGCTAACACCACTCAGCCGAGTAATCGGTGGATGGAGCTAGTCGGGTCCGATCGGCTTTTTTCGAAGTTATCTTCGAATCAGTATGGTGCCGGACGGAATGGTTTTCGGAGTTATCTTCGAATCAGTATGGTGCCGGATGGAATGGTTTTCCGGAGTTGTCTTCGATTCAGTATGGTGCCGGATGGGAGAAGTCGGACGAAGAAGATGAGCAAGCGGTTACTTACGTAAAAAATGGAAAGAAAAGTGTATTATCGAGGTTAACAGCCAGTAACGAATGAAGAAGATAAGGGTATGCAAGGCTAGCCTCGTGGGTCACCCTTGGTAAAGCTCAGCAAAACTTGTTCCGGAGTCGGGGCACGCGGAGGCCAGGGTGACGATCGGGATCCCGCCGAAACTGGTTGCGCCACGGATCTTGTTGGTCGAGCGCATCGAGCGAAGCTTGGAGGGTGGCAACCTGACACTTACCCAACCCCGGATACCAAGTCCCGCCTTCGGCCGAGTTCCCGCTCTTCTCCACCCGGCGGTTGGCCAGATGTAGCATGATAGGGTGGAGAAAAATATCCAAGTCGCAGTGGCCGCGCTGGATTCCATCGACCACGAAGTTGCAGAGCTTAGTCCAGCCCTCAGTCGCGCGGTTTCGACGGTTCTTGCGATCGGCCCGGTACTTAGCTAGCTCGGGAGATTCGCGCCCGGCGGCAACGGAAATGTAAAGGTGATGAGTTGACTCCCAGATGGATTGTCCATGCCGGGAGAGGTACTCCTTGCAGGCTCCCCGCAAATCCGCGAACCAGCCGACATGGGGCAGGCCGATGTCCGGCATCTTTGTCGCCAGTATGTCCCAAGGTTTCTGGGACAAGATTGCGTTCAGCGGCTCGATCGCCACTAGCTTGGCATCCCAGTCCTCGGCCTTGGGCACAGCTAGGGCCGGCGGGAATATCCACAACGGCGGGCGAGTCAACGCCTTGGTGACAAGGGCACCAGTGAGGTCTTGGATACGCAGGCCTTCCAACTGCGCCTTTGACCAGGGGACAGCCGCGGCCAGTTCGAGGGCCGTCATGACCTTCCGGCGGGGAATCCACAACGGAGGAGACTCCTCTGAGGATTCCTTGGACTCGTTCTCGTCGAAGGCGAAGGGGTCCGGGGGAGGCACTTCCTCGAGGTCCTCAGTGGTGGCCTCGTCAGAATCCAGCTCCGATAGGCCAGACGCTTCCTCTCCATCAGGAGAGGCGGTGGACGGACCTCGGGGATCATGAGGAGAGACGCTAAGGAGAGCCGGAGCAGTCGGAGCTTTCGACGAAGATCTGGCAGCGCGAGGACGACGGGAGGACTTCCCCGAAGCCGGTGGAGCCGAGATCGAAGTGGGGCTAGGACTCGTCCCGCGGTCTCCATGGATTAGGGCCGCGCTCACCGGCGCGGCGGACCGTTTGGGCCGTTTGACTGCCACGGGGCCGTGGAGCGACGCAACCCGACTGGACCGACGTTTGCCTTTGTGCCCAGACGGATCTTCAGTGGACAAGAGAGAAGCCGCCTGCTCGCCGACTGGCGCTGGCGGCGGGTTAGGGTCTTGAGAAGTATTCCAAATCCGTAGGCGAGAAACTTTTCCCGTATCACCGGTCGCTGATCCGGGGGCAGAAGCTCCCGCGCTAGATGTCTGGACGGCCGCGGCGGAATCCGCGGCTGACGGAAGAAGGGGCGTGGCGGAAGCGGCTTGACCAAGGTCTCGCGGACAAGCTAAGTCAAGGAGATGCCTGATGGCCTCCCGGATGGGGGCAGGTCCCTTCATTAGGCCTCTCACCCGGGACGCCGAAGCGGCTAGACGAGCCCGATCTTCCTTGAGAGAGGAAAGGCAGTTCGCACGCTCCTCCGCAAGCTGGGTAAACGCCTCCCGGGCTTCACTCACACCCGATTGGGTTTCAGCGTATGCGGCCTCAAGCTCCCGGATTCGGCGTTGAAGGTCGGGCGATGCATCGGCCGACTGATATAGCGCCTTCTGGTACTTTGTCAGCTTTTTGGCAAGCCGGATCCGGCGAAACTCCAAATTGCCCAGTTTCAACTGCGAACTCTCCAATCGTTTGGAGAGTTTAATATAGCTGTCGTAGCGCGCCGTCAACTCACGCGCGGTCTGAAAAGACTCGATCATCAAGACGCGGAGGTTCATGACGTTTTGGTCTAAGAGCATACACGGAGCGAGTGAGTGGGGAGGCGAACCGGAATAGGCGGAAGGTACTTACTCTGGATCTTCAAGGCAGCTACGGTTTTCTGGTTTAGGACACGCTGTGAGTCCGATTGTTTTTGGAGGCGATCTCTCGCTTGGAGAAGGTCGGCGTTCTCACTTTCCAGTCGGCCAATTCGGTCGCGAGATTGAAAAGTAGCCAGAACCTCCCGGACCCGGGATTCATCCGCTTGCTGGCTAGCCAGCCGGGCGGTCGCAGCCAACTCGGTGTTGGCTTGCTCTAGGCTGGCTACGTGAGTGGTCAGCGCAGCGACTTGAGCTTGCAGAGCAGCCATGTCGGGTTGCCCTGGACGATGCTCTGGGCCGGCCGGATGGGCATCCGGTCCTACGGCCGATGGCTGAGTATTGGCCGGGGAGTGACTCGGCATAGGAGCAATGGAGGCGTTGTCACGTTCAGACATAGAGGCGGTGAAAATCAAAGTGTGGGGAATGTGATGAGCGCGTGCCTCAACCGTTGTGCGGCTGCGACAAGGCTCAGGGGCGGCTGTGGTGAAGTGCTCCAGAAGTTAACGGACTAATGATGATGGATGCCCGCATCGGATTGGCTGAAATGTCACCCTAAGCCGGATGCCCAGACCGGTCAGTAATAAGATGCAATCTGGGACTGCCAGGCACACCTGCAAGCGGTCGGGCGGTGCCTGGCTGGAAATCAAGTCGGCGGACCTGACAAGGGGCGAGGATAGTCGGATAAGCGGGCTGAGCAGACGGAAGGACTATGGAGGTTTGACGGCCGAGGCGCGGATGGCGGACGGCCAAGATGGCGGACTGTTCGTAAGGATGGAGAGAAGGGAGCCTGAAAGAAGAGGATTGTTCTAGTGGAAGGAGTAGGCACCTGGATCGTAGGAGAGGCTGCCAAGGGATTGCTAGCGTCAGCGGCCGAGAGGCGCGGATGGGTGGCTATCCGGCCGAGCCGGCCGGGTACAATGTACCATTCGGACTGGTACCATATGGGTTCGGTGTACCGGCCGGGTTGGTACCATTTGGGGTTGGTGTACCGGCCGGACCGGTACACAAAGTCGGAGTTAGCCGGGTTGCGTTGGGTAGGGTACATGACTGGTCAGCCGTGTTATTTGAGGTAGGTTACACAAAGGGAGTATTGGACATAGGATAAATCAGTATACGTTTCGCTTTCTTAGACACAAGTCGCTTTTATTGGTTCACGGCAGAGGGCTAACAAGGTCCCCTCTTGCTGTTATTGGTTTGCCCTGGGAAGGTTAAGTTAACCCACCGGAAGTCCCCTGACCGGGAGTCGCGGCGACTTCGTATACTCACCTCAAGTCGCCCGTGTTTTGAACACGGTATTAAGTATTGGGAAGTGGTGACATTTTGGCCTTCTGTGGAAGAGTGTGGAGTTGTATCTGCCTCGCTTACACATTTGGATTCGCCCTTCATTGTTATTGGTTTAGCTGGCCGATTGATTATTCTCGGTCCAGCCGGTACTATACAAACTTCAAGTGTCTTATTGGTTTAGCTGGCCGATCGACTATTCTCGGCCCAGCCGGCACTATACAAACTTCAAGTGTATTGCCAGACGAGCTCCCCGGTGACGATTTCCGCCCAGGAGCTACCCCTAGTCCTAACCCTCATCTCCCTATTGGACGGATTTACACTTTTCGCCCTAGGGTCCACCAGGAGAGCTAACCACCCAGTACTGACGGGTACACAAGGTGAGCTTTCAACATGCAACATTCGAGCAGTCGCGATCAAGCGGATGGAAGCGACCGATCCAGCCGGCCGGAAGCCGGATCGGATCATGACTCGGATGGACGGAGTACCCCCTCCGGTAGTCAGTCGTCTGGGACCCCCGTGGGTGTTCGCGTCTCAGGAAGATTTTCTGAGAGCGACTACACCACAGTGATATGCATGGAAGCGGTGATTGAGACTGAAACCCTCGTTTTTCTTTGGGGTACCTTTATGGAAGAATCTGGTGGCATGCGCAAAATGATCGTAGTTGAGAAGAAATTGTTCAACCGTTTCCTCAGGCCTGGAGAACGGATGGGTGGACTAACACAAATGAGATGACATACCTTGAAGACGAGCTGGGTAGGTCATGAATGAAAAATTTGCAGAACCACTGCTTTTCTAGACAAAGAAAGTCTACCCTGATCTATATGAGGAATTCTCACGCATGAAGTCACTATCTGTGGAGAATATTGTGAGCCTACGCCAAGTCAAGAACCGTAAAATCTACGCTGAAGAAGAACGCAATGATAGCGGCGACGCATGCTTTGAAGTCCAAATAATTTAACGTAGAGCACCGCCAAAATATTAGACAAGTTACTACGCAAGACATGCGTGAACATACGTGGTGTAGTCGCTCTCGGAAATTCTTTCCGAGGTGCGAACAACCACGGCGGGCCAGACGACTGACTCTCGTAGGGGGTACTCCAGCAATCCAGGTCTTGGTCCAGGTCAGCATCGAGCTGGCTGGACCGATCACTTCCATCACCTTGGCGGTGACGACTGGGATGATTCAACTCTTCAAATCTCACCTTGTGTACCCGTCAGCACCGGCGGTTACTCTCTCCTGGTGGACTCTTGGACGAAAGGTGAAGATTCCGGTTAAGACAAGTGGGCGAGGGTTAGGACTAGGGTTGTTCCTGGGCGGAAATATTCACTGGTGAGCGGACTGGCGTTATACTTGGCTTCAGTATACCGCAAATGCTGGACCGAGATTGCTCAGTTGGCCAGTCCAACCAAAGACAATTAGGGGGCTACATCAATCTTATCTATAGATGTGTGCTACAAACAATAATCCACAATCTTTCACAGTTAGTCAGAACTTCGCCTTCCCTTCCACTATAATTTTACCTTGTTCCAAACACGGGCGACTTGAGTGAGTATACTAACTCAAGTCGCCCGTGTTTGGAACAAGGTAAAATTTCAAATGACTCCCAGTCAGGGGACTCCCGGTGGGTTCCTTGTACCCTTCCTCGGACAAACCAATGACAACTAGAGGGGACCTTGTTAACCCTCTGCAATAGTGACTTGTTGCTTAGAAAGAGAAACGTATACTGATTTTATCCTTAAATCCAATAAAAAAATTATGCTGTACCTCAAAGTCGAGACACTAAGAGCCTAGGGTGACTGGATAGTTGGTCACGGTATTGATTTCGCCTTGCCAGGCGAGGTCTTCTAGAGATTTGCGAAGGGATGTTGTCGGATCCGGATCGTCTAAGCCAGGATATCATGTGCTATCTTCGGCGATTCCCTTTCCTCTCGATCTTCCTGTTAGCCATGTGCAGGATGAAAGGGGAGAGGAAACACATTGACCATATGCGGGCCAAGTGCGCATAGACAGACACACGCTTCCGCGGCCCGATTACACGTTTGTTTGTGACTTTGTGGTAGGTCGTCAGTGCATGGTCAAGTCGTCGGGCGCTAGCCGAGATGTATAAGAAATGGGTAGACTCCCAAGTAGCTTGGGCATGAATCACGACGAAGCCCCGATATGCATCCCGAAAATCGGAGAATCGCTGGCTAGACGGGCGCCCCATATCCGGCCACACTGTTGGGTAATATTTTCCACGGTTTCGAGTCCATCAATTCTCCAATGGCACCTGTTTGCACCAGGTCGGGGCTCCAAGCCCTTGGGGGGCGCTTTAACGATGGCGGGGAATATCCAGAAAGCTGGTTGGACAGAGAGTGGGCAAGTCTTGAACTAGTGACATTGGCGAAACTCACACCCCTAACTGCTCACCGACCAGGGTAGAATTCACAACGTTAGCTACACTTAACAGCCGTCGGAAGCCGAGAATGGGAAGCACAGAGGAGAGACCGAAGTGGAGCCACTCCGCTGATTCCTTGGTCTGGCCGAGGGCCGTCCTAACCGACCTGTTTGAAGGCCCGGTTAAGAACCCGACTTCCCCAGCCTGGTGGTTGGATTTTTCTGATTCGGAAGGATTAAGAGGCAGCCACTTATCTAGTATTTCTTCTTCTTATTCCTCTCCGTCTTCTTTTGCTTCTTTCCCTTCAACCTTCTCCTCGCCTTTTCGTGCACTATCGGTATTCTTGGGGTTTGGACCGCCCTCCGAAGTAAGAGGGCAACTGGGCTGGGGGGCGGTAAGGAAGGCTGGTTCGAGCTAGGCATCTCAGAACCAAAGCTATCTGGTGGGGGAGTCTGGAGGTCATTCACTTGATCCGTAGCCGGTTGGGAGTTTACTTTTCAGTCGGGGCTTAAATAGATCGCCGTGTGGCTACACTAGACCGTGATAGAGCGGTACACACCTGCTGGATGCGTTAATCTTTGTCATCATCTTCGTCATATCCAAGATCACTGTCTGGATTTCCTCGAAACTAACTCGCCGTCAAAGGATGACCCATCGTCCAGCTCGAAACCGTCGATCTCAAAGGCTAACTCTCCGTCCAGCGCAAAGGCTGACCCACCATCCAGGTCCAAAGTGGATCCACTTTAGAGCTGGATCCACTTTACTTTTCTTAATTTATATTTCAAGTATAGCCGATGCTGCTTGTATTTTAATTTAATAGGTGCTATGGGTAAATCATCACCTTTTGTTTTGTTTTATGGTTACTTGATGCAATGGAAGCCCCCTCCCCGTTTCTGCTTTAATTCATGCAGAGGAACCACTTTGGAGATGGATAGCGGGTCAGCCTTTGAGCTGGACGGTGGGTGAGCTCTTGAGCTGGACGGAGAGATATACGGTGAGTTAGTCTTAGAGCTGGATGGCGGGTCAGCATTTAGCTGGACGGTGATAAAATTGCGATTGAAGGGGTTTCGGCAGCTTCCCTTGGAGAGTTAGTCGAGTCAGAGTCGGAATCTGAGTTTACACGCACTTGTGGTGAAGCCGATTTCTAAATCCAAGACCGATGTTCTTGGTGGACCAATTATCGGAAGGGTTACTCCACGAATCCTGGTCGATCACTGATCGGAACAAGTCACCACGAGAATGACTGGCCTGATCATCCCGGTCTTCCCACCGGTCGTGAAAAACGACCGAATCCAATTTTAACTTAATCTCACCTTGTGTACCCATTGGTTCACGGTGGTTATACTCACTCAGGTGTGTCCTGTGATGTTTACCAGCCGGACTCTGAAGGCTAGCAAAGTGAACTATGGGCTGGTGGATAAAGAAGTTTTTGGCCCTGCTACGGATTCTGAATGTATGTTATACGATGTTGGTATCCCGCCCTATTAAGGTGTTATCTAGACGGTCGACCTTGTCATGACTTCTTGCAGCAAACAGAATTGATGATCGGCTGGGTAGATGGGCCTCATTATTGTTCCAGTGGTCTCTAGAAGGGATCAAGTGCACTAAAGGAGAAGAGGAGATATTGGGCACATTAGCGCCAGCATCACTCCAAAGGCAGGAGTGGAAGAAGCACTGATAGCGATAGCGCCCCGAAAGCAGTCACGACAGTCCATCACGCTCCCGCCCCCGACTGTGGTCCAGCGGAAGAGCTGATGGTTCTGAGTTTCGACGGGTCAGCGAGTGTCAAGAAGGGAGTGAGTGCCTATAGTGCCATCTTGTGGAAGCTGTCCAAGTGGAAAGTGGTCACCGCAGCCTCTGACTTCACGCCTGGCATAACAGTCAACGAGGGGGAGTACCGAGGATTGTTGCTTTGCCTGGATTTGCTGGCCGGCCAGACACGGGCGGATTATTATATGCGGTGTCTCCAGTCTAGTGTTGCGACAAATCACTGGGTAGAAATGCTGCAAGGCCCCCGACTAAGGCTGTTGAATGATCGGGTCATGTCAGCCCTGAAAAAAATGTCCAGATCACGAATTTGTTACACGTTAAAAGAGACTGGAATAAGAGTGCAGATCACCTGGCCACGCTGGCTATGTGCGACCAAGTCGGAGTCACGGCTTCTGATTCAACCTTGCTATCGGCGAGTTAAGGAAGGTTATGCACGGAAGTTAGCCCATATATGGCATGGCCCTTTTCGTGTAGCAGAGCTGGTCGTGGAGCACACCGTTAAGCTGGTTACGACAGGCACTGATTACAGTGTTTTTTCCAATAGTGCACGTCTCCAAGCTGAAATTGGTGAGACATTTCCCAGGTCGTCGAGTACGCGCCTGGTATTGGAGAACGACAAGTTCGATTTTGACGAAGAACTGTTGCCAGAAGATAGTTGGGACAGACCGCTGGACCCTGACGAATATGAAGTGGAAAAGATTTTGGATGTTCGATCTAGACGGAAGACCAGGTTTGGCCGGACCCACAGGGAATTTCGATACAGTGGAAAAACTACGAAGAACAATCGTGGGTGGATGAGCTGAATCTAAATTGTGGGGCGCTGAAGAGGGAGTTCTACCACCAGCGAGCGAGCCGGAATCGTTTCGAGGCCAGACCCATGAAGAAGGTGGGGCTGACCCAGAAAATTAGGTCGTCCGGTTGTCGGGCAGCAGGTCTGGCCAAATTAGGCGATATTGGTCGACCAAAAAAAGGGTGGACAGAAACTAATCTGGTCGGAAATGGGTCAATAAGATGCACGACAAGATCTTTCAAAGTCAGCATGAGTGATGGAGTGGAGAAGCTGGATAGGCGGCTGGATTATGGAAAGCAGAAAAGTTTGTCTCGATATGGGCGATGTAACGAATAACGTACTAGCAGGGTGAATGACGTGGATGGATGGGTGAAATGGAGTAAGCTAAAACGAGCAAAATAAACAAGCCCTGCAGGTCATCACTGGCTAGTACAACGAAACTTGTTCTGGAGTCGAGTCGCCCTGAGGCCAGGATGACGGTCGGGGTCCTGCCGATATTGGTTACGCCACGGATTTGCCGGTCGATCTCTGCAAGTGAGGCTTGAAAGGTGGTAGCGCGATGGGGGTTACCTAATCCTGGATACCAGGTCCCGCCCTAATCTGGCCCCCACTCTTCTCCACCCTGTGATTAGCCAGTTGTAACATTATGGGACTAAGGAATATGTCCAGGTCACAGTGGCCGGCTTGGATTCCATCAACGACGAGGGTACAAATGCTGGTCCGACCTCAGCAGCTCGGTTGCGGCGCTGCTTACGTTCAGCACGGTATATACCCAGAGCGGGATCCTCACGCCCGGCTTCGGCGGAAATGAACAGGAAGTGAATGGACTCCCAAATGGCTTGAACATGGCGGGAGAGAAAACCCGCATACGCACGACGAAGATCGGCGAACCAGCCGACACGGTGTAAGCCCATATCGGACATATCCGTCGCCAATACGGTCCACGGCTTGAGAGACAGAACCGCGTTTAGCTGTGCAGGTTTGACTCGGACAGTACACCAGTCCGAAGCTTGGGGTGACCGAGAGGCCGGAGGAAATATCCACAACAATGGACGAGACAAACCTCGAGCGACACGAATGCCCGTGAGATCCGTAATACGCAGGCCTTTCGGCTGGACCTCAGACTAGGGACGAACCGCATTCAGTTCGGAAGTGCTCAGAATTTTTCAGCGAGGAATCCGGAGTGGGGGAGACTCTTTGGCTGCTTCTTTGGACTCGTCGGCTGACTCTTCAGACCTTCCCATGCTTGGGGGCGGCTCATTCAGCTCTAGAGTATCCTGATGGGGTGACATTTCGAGGTCCTCGGTAATGGCTTCGTCGTCGACCACCTCGAGCAGGTTTGGTGTCTTTTTCTCATCCGGGGAAGCGGTGGATGGCCCTCGGGGGTCATGAGGAGAAATGCCAAGAAGAACCGGAGAGGACGGAGAGCCAGGCAAGGATTTTGGGACGTGGTTACGAGGGGGCGACCCTCCGTAAGCCAGCATACGAGAAGCGGTTGAGCTCGGATCAGGACTGGTGCCCGGCTCACCCTCTTCTCAGACTTTTGACGTTTCCGCCAACAAGGCAGACTGTTGGAGCCGTTTAGTGGCCGTTAGAGGAGGGAGCGACGAAATCCTGCTGGATCGGCGTTTTCCTCTGCTTATCGGGAGGTCCTATGGGGATGGTGAAGAAGCCGGCTGCATGCCGGCTGGTAATGGCGAAGGATTAGGGTATCACAAAGCATCACAGATCCGGAGGCGTGTGTTTACCTCCGCATCAACAGTCCCCAAGTCTGAGGCGGACGATTTTTCCTTGGATGATCCGACACCGACACCAGAGTCAGCAGACAACGGTAAAGACGGTTGGGCGGGGGAATCGGAACCGAGACCGCGGGGGCAGGCCAAGTCGAGAAGATGCCGAAAGGCACGTCGGATAAGTGCGGTGCCCTGCATTAGACGTGTTCCCCTGGCATTCGCCTCTGTCAGACGGTCTCGGGCAGTCTGTATCGCAGACAAGCAGTCTAAACGACGCTCCATGAGGTCAGAAACCACTTGCCGGGATTTGTCCACGCTCGACTGGAACTTGGCTTGTGCTTGTCTACATTCCTGGATCTGGAGTTGAAGTTCGGGCGGCGGGGATGTCGATGTTTCTGGTACTTCCCCAGTTTCTGCGAGAGGTGGATCTGGTAACTCACTAGCTGGCCCAAGTTCTCTTACGATTTCTACAGTCGCTGAGAGAGACGGGTATACTCCTCGTAGTGCTTCGCACTTTACGGGAAGCATGTGAGGACTCGAGCACCAAGATGTGGAAGTGCATGATGCGTTGCTCTGCAGGGACATATAGAGTGAGCAGATGATGAGACAAACCTGAGCATGCGTGAACTCACATAATTTGGGAATCCACGGTGGGTACTGCCTTTCGATACAGGATGCGCAGGGAGTAGATCGACTCAGACAGTTGCTTGTATCGGTCCTTCTCCCGAACGAGGTCGGCCTTTTTATTCTCTAATTGGTCAATGTGGCTTTGGAATTGGAGGGCAGCGATTACCTCCCGGACCTTGGCCTCGTCTGCCCGCTGATCGTCCAGCCGCGCAGTCAAGGATAGCTCGGTGTTCGCCTTCTCCAGGATGGCCACCTGAGCAGTCAAGACAGTGATTTAATTTCTCAGGTAAGCCATCTTCGGCTACCCTGGGCGACGCCCAAGACCAGCAGATCGCGCGCTTAGGCAGCCTACCGGTGGCCTCGCTGGCCTCGGAGGGCGATCCAACGATGAGTCCGTGTTGGTATCGTTGCGGCAGGACATGAGAACGGTGGATGGTTCATGATGCAAGATGCGTAGTGAGATCGTGCCTCAACCGTTGTGCGGCTGTGACAAGACTCAGGGGCGGCTGTGGTGAAGTGGTCCCGGAATTAACGGGCTAATGAGAATACACTTACCGGATTCGTAGAAATGTTGGACCAAGCTAGCTGCCCGCATCAACCACTGACGGGCGCAGGATGACAGCTGCCCGGGGTGTTCGGAAGCACTCACAAGCGACAGATCGGTACAAGGGATAGAATCAAGCCAGATGAAGGTGATCAGGAGGCTCGGAACCAGGTCAGCCAGAAGTTGGCCGGCCGGACCAGGTGGAGCTGGATGGCCGTCGATGGTGGTTATAGGTGGCCAAGGGGCAGATTGGCTGAGAGGTGGACGTATGAAGGGCCCTGGGGGAGGATACGCCCCTGAAGAAGCCGGATGGGGCGCCGAAGGTGGATACTTGGCCGCTTAGGGGGAACCGGAGTCGGCGGCCAGGTTGTGTCCAGGTCGAGGTGGATGGCTATCCAGGTTGAGCAGGATATTTGGTGTACGGTACACTCGCTTTCTAAGACGCAAGTCATCATTGGTTCACAGCAGAGGGCTAACAAGGTCCCCTCTAGCTGCTATTGGTTTACCCGGGGAAGATTGAAAGGAACCCACCGGAAGTCCCCTGACCGGGAGTCGTCGTGAATCTTACACTCAACTCAAGTCGCCCGTGTTTTGAACACGGTTTATCTCTATTGTAAAGTGCGGTAAAGTTTTAGCTTACTGTGGAAGATTGTGGAGTATTACCTGGATTCCCTATTTACACATAAGATTGGAGTAACCCCTTTGTTATCTTTGGTTAAGCTGGCCGATCGATTATTCTCGGTCCAGCCTTTGCGGTATACAAATTTCAAATATAACGCCAGCCTGCTCCCCGGTGAAGATTTCCGCCCAGGAGCAACCCTAGTCCTAGCCCTCGTCCCCCACTTTTAACTTTTCGCCCTAGAGTAGCGTAACCGCCAGTGCTGATGTGGTAAAGCGATCAAAAAAATGTTGAGAATGAAGTGGACCACACACGGCCGTTGATTGGGGACGATGGAACACCCATCAACATAAGACGGTTGATGGGTGGGAAAGGCCGATCGCATATACGACGAAAAGGTGGCGGACAACTGGTATTCGCGATGTGAAGAAATCAGCCAAGTACTGTTACTACGCCCAGTCCCAGACACTGATGGAACGGTGGAGATCACGATCGCGATCGTGATCACGTTTACTTAGTGGAGTTCCCGTGGATGTATAACGAGTTGGAAATACAGCAACTGGTGACATGATACATCAGGGACAGCCATCTAGTCGATCTGTGAACAGTGCAGCTGTTGAAGTTGATTATGACACGAAGTTTCAGCCCGATCGGCCGAGCCAACTGATTATGCCCCAAGATATGGAGATCAGATGTGGAATGGAATGGGGCATGTGGAAGGGCGAGTCGTGTGAGTGATGTCAAGTCAAGGCAAGTGATGATGACCGGTGGGTTTGCCCAGGGATGGCGTGAGAAGGCCCGATCAGGCCCGATCGGCTGAAATCGATGTGATACGGTTACCCCGACAGGGGATGGAGGTCAGAAGTATGGCTGAGCGGGCGAATAAAGTCGTTGTGATGGTGACCCAGAGAGTTTCCGAAGTGATCAAGGGCTGATCGCCCTGATCACTGCCTGATCACTGCCTGATCACTCGACTGATCGCTATGCCGATCGTGATCGGGGCTGATCATCCTCAAACCGGCGTCCAGACGCGAAGGCAGTGGAAGTTCTCAATTAAGTCGGGCTGGATATGAAGTGAACAAGTGTCAGAAGGGCAGATCTCAAGTGGTTTCCAAGTTGTTTATCGAAGATCGGGATGGGTTGAAGATCTTTACAGGAGTCGGGTCGTGATCAGGGCAGAAGTGGTACAGATCAGCTTGAAGGTGCAGCTAGGATGGGCAAGGTGGTGCTATGCAACCGTGCGACGAAGTAAATAGGTTCGAAGTATAGATCAGGCATGAGTTGGTGTATGGCACACTAGGTATAGGACATTGCATATATAATAACAGGTTTTGATTTCCCCCCTAAGCAAAGAGTCGCTCCGCC
>MIQA02005532.1:0-10999 GCA_001887855.2 Sclerospora graminicola
ATCATCACAAATGATTACTTTTCCCTTCTCTCATTTAGCAACTTGAGACGCAGCGCCTTACAGTCGATTTCTCCGGTGAGCTGTCTAATCACAAAATTTGAATCATCACAAATGATTATTTTTCCGTTTTCTCATGGTGAGGGTGCTCGGTTTTTTTAACAGTGTATCTGGTGTATAATCTAAAGCGACTGATATGATGGAGCATTGAGGTAAATTCCATAAAAGTGTACTGTACACCCCGACACCTTTTCTTAACACTTGCCGATCCAATGAAACTTATGACGACCAGATCCTCGTTCGGGTCCACGACTGGCGGTGGAATCGTGATCGACTCCCTAGGTTGCTTCCGGGGGGCTTTCTCTATCAGGGATTTGTCGACTTCTGATCGCGGAGTTATGCTGGCTGCCAGGGTGTCGAGATTTTTTCCCTCTCCCCTGGTACATTTGGATAACTACCAAGGACCACTGCGAAAACAATGCCGACCATCGTCCCAGTCTTCGATCGATTCCAGTCGACGATAGTAGCCAAGCTAGGGTGGACCGTCTTGAGAGTACTTTAATCGGTCTGGTCACCAACATGGATAACAAAAATCTAATATACGTAATAATGCTATTATTGCTTTGTCTACCATGTCATAATTGACCTCGTTCGGCTTCAACGTCCGGCTTGTAAACGTGACTGGACAGTATACCACATTATGGTCTTGGACTAGGTCAGCCGATATCGACCATTTGCTTGCATTTAAAATCACTACTGGGACTTTCTCCGGGTCGAAATATTTAGGATTGTAGTCGAAACCATCTTTGCTTTCAACATACTAAATGCAACCTTAGCACGCTCCATGTAATTTTCCGATCCGGATGGGGGCTGGTTGATTGAAAAGTCGGCTTCACAGGTCGACTTGTGTGACCCGACTTCGCGGTCGGTTTTGATCGGCAATGATTCGAATTGATTGCGTTCTCGTATCCTGTGGTAATCCATTTCTTTTAATTAGTATAGTATAGCGGCATACTCAGAAAAATCTTCAATATACCGGCTATAGAGGTCGAGCGATTACTTGATACTTGTGAACGTTGAAATTTGTCGATCAGCGTGGTTAAGCGTTTTCGGGGTCAGCCCAAATTCGCCGTTTTGGGTCATAACATGTCGATCTAAGGGTCGGAGGCCAACTCAAAAGACCTTGAAGCACTTAGTAACCTACCGTTTCCCAGACCACTATTGGTCAAGTAATCTTTTTTGGTAACCTGAAAATTATTACATAATATATCCCATGACGTGGCCGTGACCAAAATTACATCTATGTAGGATCGTCTTCCGAACACTGACGGTTCTTGATCATGGTCGGGTTTGCCTTCAGTGAACACATCATGAGGATCAGTGATTTCCCGGTCGGCACTTATCTGGAAATATTCATAGAGGGCGTTAAAGGTAAACTCTGATAGATCTGGGGAGCGTTTTTTTGAATCCGAACGGCATCCAATTCCATTCAAAGAGGTCGAAAAGTGTAACAAAAGTCTATATTTCCCGAGCTCGATCGGTCATCGATACAACCCACAACCCACTAGCCATGTCTAACGAACAGAACAACAAAACCTATATCCAGATCCTCATGTTAGTCGTTGATCAAAGGCATTGGATAGACCATCAGCTTTGTAAGCTTATTGACCATCCTATAATCGATACAGAGTCTAGAATCGAGTCCATTATTTTAGATCACTGTCACGATCAGTGACGGCCACTGCGATGATGATAGTCGGATGATCTTTGTACCTAGCAGGCCCTTGATCAGGTTGGACAGCTCTTCCCGATATTGGGGTGTAAATCTGCGGCAACGTTGGGCAACCGGTCTAGCGCCCCCCCCCACACATCATGTCGCAAACGGCTCGTAAGCGGCAGGGAGTAGGAAATTGCCCCTCCCGGTTAACAAATGTCGCCTTTTCCAGATCATGCTTTTGGGCTGATCAATCTGCTCGGGGTGTTGACTTCTTGGTCACCGACTTGTAGATCATCCATGGTGACTTCTGCCATATTAGGTAATATTTCCGGCAAGACCACCATCTGTTTTAAATATCCTGGTCACCACCTTTATGTATACATACTTGATCATCCACTGGATCTATTTCTTCGAGTTCGTCCTGACCCGGGGTCGACCTAGGCAAGTCATCTGTCTTCCCGTCTGCTTCTGATTTCACTTCGTTCTCAATAAATACTACGGATTCCGTCCGTTTAATTTCCTCTACCGAATCGACGTTGCCGGTATTACAGTTGGCGATCAAATCGACTTTGTGCAAAACATCATTTCCGTGTCGGTCGTCTCTCGTGGTCCGACCATGGCAACATTCAAGATCTTCGAACTTTCTTCGACACCGTTTTCACTGATCGACCTCGCAGATGATTCCCTGATCAGTAACAAGTGGGAGGGGTATATTCCGGCTTTTCTATCAAAGCTGAGGTATCTTCGCCTACCGACTCTTTGTTACTGATCAGGTCGGTAGTGGCCGGATACACCAGATTCTGCCATTCGGTGTATCTTCGTGACCCAATCGAGACGTACCCCATTTATCGGGGGTACTTTGCCTTTAGGTAACCACATCCCTATGACCATGTCTTCATGAACGATTAACGACCGATCGGAAATATTAGTAATTCAAATATAGCTCGATTTGCCGATCTCTTCGACAAAAGTCGGGACCCATCGTTAGCCACGAGTCAGCCATAAGTTCTGCTGTCGATCAGTCGACCAAATCTTTACATCGACCGATCGGGCTACTGAAATATTTTTATATTGACCCATCTAACCCATCTGTGTACGAAAACCGTACAGCGGGCGCTGATCGGATAGTTGTAACTGTACTTCGTCTGGTTGGGTCAGGGTTCCACAACATCCATTCCTCCTGACCAGCTAATCGGCCAATCGAAGCATTAAAATAATACACCAGGGAACCAGATAAGGTTATCTTGGCACGTGATCGACCTTCCGTCATGTAGGAATTTTCACCGAGCTCCGACGCCTTCTTGTCTCTGGGTATTGTCTATACGACATCTTAACTTACGAGCAAAGGCGAGTCGATAATTGAGACTTCAGCCCCAGAGTCAAGTAATATAGTAGCTTTTTCATTATTTTTCTTTCAATTGGCTTTCGCCTGTTTGAACCACTTGTCGGGAGAGTGATACTTTCAGTATCCGTGAGATTCACAAGGCAGTAGGTCAAATTCCATAATCATATTTGATCGGGAATATTCATCCCATCTGAGAATTTAAACCGGATACCGGTCGACACAATTAGAAACGGAGCAAGTATTGTTGGTTATTTCTTTTCCCTCATACTTATTTATGCTACCGACGTATGCATAAATGATTGCATGGCTCGAACCAGATTTCTACCTGGTGAGCGATCTAATTTAACATCCTTTCGACGTCAGGTGGAAACATACCAGCATGTTTGGTCGGCACGTACCACTTGCGCATTTGGTTGAAAAATTCTTCAATCGGGCACAAACCAGCAACATTGTCAAAAATGCTTATGAAAAAAACAATGATCGGAGGGGCGGACCTTCTGATCACACATCTACATGCAATTATTTTTCAACAAACACGATGATTATGCTTGGTTGACCCGCAATGGACACATTTCCGGCGAGGTCGGTCAGAGTCGGGTTGGTTCCCGCCTCCTTTCCGTCCATCGGTCCCTGTGACTGTTGATCTCGGACGGAGCACAGTTTCAGTCGTGAAGATGTGGCGGTAATGCTCTTCGTCAGAATCTAGACTCGACCGGCCGCTCTTTTCTCCAGATCCGGCCCTATCCGACTCCACTGCAATCATACGGACTGCTCTTGCCGGTCGGGTTGCTGGTGTCTTGACTTGGTCGAGATGGTGCTTCGACCGGTATAGGTTCGATCCCATTTCCACCTTCGGCACCCGACTTTTGGCCCGTTGCAATGTCCTCCGAGTCTGTTCCAGTCTTCAGCTGTCTTTAGTCGGAGCAGAGTCAGTTGATCAGTCAGGTCACGGTTGTCTAGGTTGCCGATGAGATGCTCGACGTGCTCGCGGGTCATATTTTCGTGTTTAGAATGTTTAATCGGCATTTTGGTCCTTAGACCAGCAACATTTAGACAAAGGCGATATTCAATCGGTGTTCATCCGGTCTCTTCTTAATGTGGTAGTATTGTCTTGCAACTGATACCCCCGGGTTACGATATTGAAAATCAAATTCACCACATAGTTTAGGCCACTTCGATCGGACTTCTCGACTTAATTGCTGAAGCCAGTTCGTGGCCGAAACTTCATTAGGTCAGCAAATACCAGCCATCTTCTCCTTCTCGGGTTTTGTTCCTTAGGGAAGCCGACTTCGTCCTGCTGAATCAGGCTCATCATCCATATCCTTGCTGGTGAAATCCTTTAATTCAAAAATCGCCGGCATCCGGGCTCGAGTGACCGTTCCAGAATCGCTATCAAACGCTTGATCTGAGGCCATGTTTGGCTTGCCCAAAGTTTAGATCGTCCGGATCAAAATGTTGACTAGTACCCCCATCTGATTCCATATCCACACCACTAGTTGGGGGTGACTTATCAAATTGATCTGGATGTTCAGCCTAGCGAATCAACCGGACGTGTCCAGCCAATCGGACTGACTCCATATCCACATCCGCAGGTGTTGGGACTGGTTTAGCTGTTGATCGATCGAAATTCGGCCGTGATTGCCACGCCCGCCCCTGATCAGGTATTTGTTGTTGCGATCCATGCTGTTCCCGTACCAAACGTTCCATCATAGATGCAAACATGGTTCGCATCTGGTCCGGAACTTCAGGCATACTTGTAAAGTCGTCCCTGGAGGTTGAGTTGCCCTCCTCAGCATCTTGAGTGGCTACATAGCTATCTTCCGACTCGACCGGGTTCTCGTTTTCTTTTTCGGCTCTGTGCTTTGATCTTGGCAGCCGATCAGTCCAGTCCCTTTCCGGCCTAACGTCATGCGAGTCACTCCAACAGAGGAGTCGGTAGAATCTGTTATAGACGAAGCCGACCCGTAGACCGAGTCGTCGTCTTGTGCGATACTAACCTTGGGGTGTTCGATCAGTTGGGATCGGTATGAAGTATCTACCGGCGGTAATAGAGCCACGTGATTCACACCGACCAACGATGCTAGGTGATCGTATAACGTTGTCATAGCCTCCTTTATCACCTCGCTATCCAAATCGAACAGCTTGTTCAATCAAAAGCGCCAGGAGTGATGCCGACTTCTCCGATCGGACAAAGTAGGTTTCTGATCAGATCGAGTTGGATAGAATCTTGGGACGAATGATTTTCATGACTTGATTAGTTTTCAGGAAATTATGGAATTCACGCAGAGAAATGTTCGTTCAATATTTTTGGCCATGGTCCGGTCCCTTCTTATCATCTTCAAACATCTTCGGTTTGGTTTCAACATCTTTAAGAGGTGGATCCGCCATTATCTTGTTTTGTTCTTTATTCCAATTTTCTTCTTATACATAGGATCGAGGTCGGGACCTCGAACCTTCCCCCGATAATAGTTAGTTTTACTATAACCCAGGTCGGCTTCGGTCGGAGCCTTGTGGGGATTTGTTTCATCCTTAATGTCGACTCAGCACTCCGCCAGACCAGGTCGATGTCGCTTTCTGTTGACTTGGACAGTATCAGTGGCGATACGTCCTGCTCCAATGCACTCGAAAAGTTTTTCTCCACTTCGATCTTTAAATCCTTTTCATCTTCTGAGGAACCACGCTGATATCCAGAGTCACCAAGTGATCCGGGCACGCGCACCATTGTGGTGGAGCCGATTTTTCAAATCCAAGCCCGATGTTCTTGGTGGAACCAAGATTATATTGTGTTTCTCACGAGTGGTGATTGGGCAACCATTTGGGAGCCCACTGCCGCTTTAGCTTTCATGGACTCCCAAAGATATAATACATGTTAAGTGGGGACCTTTACATGAACGTCGGGTTATGGGTACAGATCTCGAAACGGATTACACTGGATACTTTTGCAACAAAAGCATGGATTATACTGAGATTGCTTATCTCAAGGAACACCACAATAAGCAAGCGCTAACGAGCTAACTCGGTCACATTTCACAGGGTTGTCTTCGCAGTCCATCCAAGTATTCATAGGTTTCGTGGGTAGTGGAGGAAGGTGTCAAGATATCATCATATAAGCAGTGGATACGAAAAACATTTCTTGGATTATACTATCGCCTAATTTCCAGGCCTTTTGAAGAAGATTTACCATACTTGGAAGCAGAAAGTACGGATGATTATTGGAAAGCGCCCCTCCAGGAGCACTTTGCGATGGATATTTGGAGACATGACCATCTCTTGACTGATTATCAACTGTGGTGTTTATACCGAGCGGCGACATTCCAGTAAAACATATATTACGATGGATTTTTCATCAGAAGGAGGGTCTATACTGGACAAGCAGTGTTAATCACCCGAGAAAAGGGCCATACATATTGTGTGGGGGTGAAAGCGCGCCCAAAATTTCTTGGCGAGGTTATCAAGTTTCTTGAATGGATGGTGGGTCCCTGGAATACCAGGACCATAAAACGTCATTTCGCTACTCGCCAAGCGCCGGATATTTTATTAGGTTTGATGGATAGATTACAACACAGATGCGGTCAACAAGCTATCGCATGTGGAAAAGAATTGAATCGTTGTGGTGGGCTATATGATCGATCGACATGGCATGGCTTTTGCAGCTCCGAAACGACACAGCACAGAGAGGAACTCAGGGGCCATCCCAAGGACATATAGGGATGCTGTGGACTAAAAATATATCTCTAATACAAGCGGTCGTGGAATTGAAAATAACGAACGACGACGAGTTTAAGAGGCATCATGCTTCAAATATGGTTGGAATGTTTGCAAGGTGACATGCAGGACCGGATACGTGATCGGCGAAAGGAAAGGATGACATAAAGAACTGAGTACGAACAGATAAAGGTCTACAATACTCACTACGGAATTTATAATAGCTACTTCCTCCGTCCCAAAATATAAGGCGCAGTCGACAGTTAAGCATGTCCCAAAATATAGGGCTGAGTATTGATGCAGACTTGACTTAATTTTACCCACAAGCTCCGCTAAAGTGCGAACGTTGGTTCGTGCATGGAGGCAAAAGTACGATGGTCTTGGCGAGATTTGCTGCTAATTCGCCGTTCAAGCGTGGTCTGTCACGTCTCCCACACTCCCCGTCGTGTATAGATTCCGCTTGGGTTTCCTCTCTCGCCATTTCCAAAGGCGGAAAGCGATCGCTCGAAACAGTCAAACTTGACGGATAAAGCAGGCACAAGTCCCCTAGGAAGGCAAAGTTTTGTGGCCGCCGCATACATACGGGCAAATACGGCTCTGAGCTCGTCTGTGGTCAAGTTCTTGCGCTTTCGTGAGAGTTATGAGCGGCGCTGCGTCATTTTTAAAATGTCGAGGCTTCGGAACCCCAATTTTTGCTCGTCATATCTCACGGTCTAGAGCGTCAATCGGCTCGCTCCAAAACCCCGCCAATCCGCAATAAAAGCTCTTTTCTATTCCGCCAATCAACAGCATGCAGTAGTTACTGGGAGCCTTAATCGATAATTTTGAAAAATCACTGCCTTATAGTTTGGGACGGAGGAAGTAATAGTTAATAGCACTAAAAAGAATACGGTGAACAACAAATCGGTTTAAGAGCATAAGTAGCTCATTTTGGCCACCAAATATTGCATGTAATGTTCTTAAAAAGCTGCGAAATCGTTGTAAGAGTATAGATAGATCATGTATCTTGCATGTATTTTCCGTGAAAATCAGGGACAAAAGAATTTGCCTTCCAAATCGGTTTAAGAGCATTAATAGATCATGTCGGCTACCAAATCCTTCCTGAAAAAACATTCATTATTTGACATAAAATTTGTATGGATTTTGTTCCATCATTTATAAGCTGAAGTCCAAACAGGTAAGCGCGAATAACGTTTTCGAAATCATGTCAAGAAGTAAATATAAAGGTCCATTTTCAAAGTCAAGTTTTAAACAAAATGAATGAAACTAACTAATAAAATTTAACTAGTTATTTTCATCCATGTATTTTATTAACAAATACCGGTGCTACTGTCCTTCTCTCTACTTTCTGTAACGATCTCGGTTGGTAGTCTGAAGAAATACCCATTCCTGAAACCAGGGGATGCATTGGTCATCCAGTAATAGTCTTGTCCACTTGGCCTCCCTCTCGGTGGCATTATTCACTTTCAAATGAAGTATGAAGAAGAGAACATCCGTTTTCATTGCTTTTTGTACAGTCCTTTTGTCGAGTACAAGGACGGGTTGACGCGCTTGTGAACTTCGTGCAAGATACCTGCTTCAACTGCAGCAAATAATTTACAGCTTATAGTGAGAGTAACAAAGAAAGTGTCAACTATTCCAATGTCGAAAATGCAACTTCAAGAAGATCTACAAGACGGTGGATTCGTTGAAACATCATCGCGTGTGTATTTTTTCGTAATGCAAATAACACTCAAATGTCACTTTTAGGTAGTAACTACCCAAAAATCATCCACCCAAGAAAGACTGAGCGCTCGCCAATACCATTCATTCTACTTCTATCAAAACCGACTGCTTAGGCCACTTGTCTTGTCCCACAGTCTGCGAGCTTCGCGTTCCATAAGTCGTCCAATAATATGTTAGTTCTTTTGAGCTGTCCGTAAACAAGTGGAGGATCTGCACTGTGAAAATTTAGCAGCACTCTCGCCACTCCCAGTGAAAGACGTATTCATAGACCCAGCTTAAGATTCACTTTTTGCTTAACCACACTGTCGTTGATACTCAGTGTACTGAAAGTGGGTGCTTGCTGAATCGGTTCCGAGCCTTATTCTTGTTTTTCCTACTTGAATATAATGTTTTAGGTTCATGCAGCACGTTAAATAGGAAACCTCGTGTACAGTACTTGCTGGCGATGCAAAAGTAGACTTCCTGAAGACATGCGCTCATAAATAGCCCCGTGTTGGGATTTCGTAAGCTACCCCATGCGCGTTGCTTCTACCTCAAGCTCTATTTCCACGTTCTTTCTCGCTGATGATTTTGACGGTAGTGAGATCTTTTTCATTTTCTTGACAGTTAACACACTGCCACGATACAAGTCTTTAAAAATTACGCCAGACGATCCTTCTCCAATCACATCAAGACACACTACGTCATCAGCCTTGATAGCAAGAAAAAAAATACACGAACGTTTCGTACAAAAATTGATGCCTAAAATTGCACCATGAGAGACTCTTACCACTTCCATTCTTCTTAATGGAAAAATTAGCTAAAAAAAGCGTCTTCTTTAATCCTGCAGGATGGACCGTGGGGGGGGATGAGTTCGTCCACTCATGGGAGTACGTGACACCTAATATATGCCCATCTGAAAGGGAAATGTAAGCCGCGACATTCAGCTCGTCCAATAAAATCTTTCTACTCAATTTTCGGCAAATCATCAAATTTTAGTGTGTCCGTCATCAATCCGAAACTCAAAAGGCGGGATTTTGTCAGTTTCCAGTATATATAAGTTAAATATTAAAAGTGACACATGGAAAAAAGTTTAACATAAACAACTCTGATCTTGACAGTCTCGTATTCGCGTTCATCGAACGACACGAATTCCAAAAACCTAGCATCTCTTCATTGTCAGTGCCAATATGCGTGAAAAAACACGTCGGTGATGTTTTGTGTACACCACAACCAACTGTATCATTGACGCCGAACCGAGGAGAAAGTCACTTAACTGAACTTGTTACTTACTGTATTTTTAGTGCAAACATAAGTTTTATTAAATTCACCATAAAGAGATAACAGGATGCATGCGGAAGTTGAACCAAGGTGGCAGGCAGACAGCTCTCTAGTCAATGCTACAACCCGTGATATTAAGGTTTTCTGTCGTTTACAATGAAGCTGTGGTATTTAGTTAGTAATTCCTCAATAGCGTCTTCCGGTACATCTTCGCTTTCCATAAACGAGCGGATGGATTCATCAGACTGCAAATTTTGCTTCCACCCCTTGAAAATGGCATTTCCATATTCCGGTTCAGTGAGTGCTCTCCTAATACGCTCAGGCAAAAATAGCCGCTTGAACCACATGCATAACACGCCGCAACGTTCTTCATCTTCACCATCATTGCTGCTGTCAGCCATTCCGGGGTATCGCAAGTACTGATTCTCGGTGCATGCTATGGGTTGTATACTGCTTACCGCAAAACAGGCAGCCGTAGTTACAAGCCAGACGTTTGAAAGCTTCATTCCTTGAGATGACTTTTTGTGGTGACTTTTGACTTTGTGAGCAGTTTGGTGACTGAACAGCTCTAGAGTATTACTCCGGAGTATTATATTATGTGGCTGTTTGTGGTCGCCTAGCGACCCAGCATGATTTAGATTTGAAGATTTGCTAATCGTGTCCGAAGTAAGGTTACTAACCCTAAATTCATGCGTTTGATGCTCTGAGTTGCATCGGGTATCATTACGTGAAAAATGATTTCACAGAAAGAAATGGTGCTGAAGTCTTCACCTGCTTTCAGGAGAGCAAAGATGGAAAAAAATATTAAGAAGATGGTTAATATCTGGAGTGTTCGGTTTTGCATCGGAGTATTTTTCTGCCCATCAAGAATACGAGCGACTCTTCAGTTAAAAAGATGGTACAACGTACTTAGGTACAGTATCAGTGAGACGTAACCCGCACCCATGTTCCGATAATTTGACCCTTATTAGGAGTTCTTATCCTTGATTCTGCGTATCGCAAAGCGGTGTTGTCTATATTATTTGAGTGAAACCAGCGATACAAGACCACAATCTCGTATCGACCAGAAATAATTTGAGGAGAATAGAATACCAATAAAAAGGAATATACGCATAAAGCAGCTATGCGAAGCGCCTCAACTACAGTACTATTAGCATAGTGCGCGCGAACTGACTCTGGATGTTAAAAATCAAAGAGAAAAATACACTCATTTGAAGACTTCACCGTATCTTCGTCTCAGGTGACGAGAT
>MIQA02005536.1:0-11667 GCA_001887855.2 Sclerospora graminicola
CAGACAGTGCCTAAGATGTGGAGAGGCAGGGCACCCGATGAGACAATGTTCAGCGCCGTTAGAGGAACTTCTGAAGACGCACTGTTTACGAGTGGATCTAGATGATTTCAAAAAGTTTACTCCCCCAGCAACCACCTTTCGTAGCATGGAAGAGTTACGAGAACAAGTTGAAGCAGTACGGCTTCGCCAAGGTGAGCAAACTGCTCAGCAAGAGGATAAGGAGGAAAGTCGGGATGACAGTAACATTGAAGAAGACAAATCGTCCCAGGGTCCGCCTGTCACAGACAACAAGCCCACGGCAGCATTGACAAGAGACAGTGGCGTTGACAAAGCACCGGCTCTATCAATTCGAACGAGATCAGAGCCAGCAGAATGGGTCACCGTGACACCGAAGAAGAAACGACGTGAGGTTAATCCGAAACACACGAATCGATCATCACAACAAGAGACGGGTTCGAAGTACACATCCAGTTTAAAAGCTGACTTAGCAACGACTTACCCGAAGGAAAATCCTCAAGCCCAGTCGGGTATAGGCAAGAAAGAACTATCGTCCGCCGGGACGAAAACAAAGGAAACAGCTTCGCAGCTAAAGGCATCAGTCACACCGGTCGTAACTTCAACTCAACCAGAAGTGACACAAAAGAACAAGAAATTACGGCACAAGAAAAAAGTCGAGATTTTAGATAAGAAGGCTAGCACCTTATTAATGCTCGAAGGCAAGGTGAAGACATGTTTATCGGCAATGGTTGGACAAATCGATGAGGAATTCGGAAAGGTAGTAAAAGTGCAGCCGAGAGACGAAACAGGAGTGGGTCAGCCAGAGCTGAACACGATACAAGATGTTATTCACTGGTTGAATTTTCAGTCAATTCCCACGCCGGCGACCGGAAATTGCCAGATTTTTGCGGTATGTCAAGGGCTTGCGTGCTCGGATCTGCTAGCAGAAAAGGCGAGTTTACTTGAGGACATGACCAAGCAGCTCAAGCAAGGATGTTTAGCACGGGCGTTGCTGGATTTCGACATTAAGTTTCCCCCAGGGGTAAGGAAAGATACACTGAAGGAATTGCAGAGGGAAACGAATAGCACGTCCCCGAAGGAAACTAGAAGGTTATTCCAGGAATATTTACTGGAGTTTGCTGCGAGTAGTTCCCAAGTGGATGTTAATATAGCGACGGATACATGGGGCAGCAATGACACATTGCTAACCCTAAGTACGGTACTCCAGCGGGACATATATGTGATCAGCCACCCACCGGGATTTAAGACACCGGGAGTGAATTACTACACACCAGAAACTAGAACAATGAGGGGAAAGAGCTATCATACCAGTGGAGAATACCCCATGACCATTGCAGATTTTTACAACAAAATGAAGAAAATTTTGCAGGATGAAAGAGAAGACGATAATGGGAAATTACCGATTATATTACGCTATGGGGGTCAACACTATTCGGCGATATTGTTAGGGCATCGAGAACTGGAAACAGACGATGTTACGATGGAAGAAAGCAGTGAAGAGGAAGACTACGATGACGAAAGAGTGTCTGATAATAATGATATCGCATCAGAAAACGCTGACGGTAGCAGTTCTACGGAGTTGACAATAAGAAGTGACGACTCTGTAACCAGTTATGGCAATCAGTCGCCCTGGGATCCAGATCAATGGGAAGGAAATTTCGAAGACCTGATTACCCGGCTAGAAGGGCCGACTATCCATCACGGCTTGAAGTGTGAAATCACTGATATAATCATGACAAAAGATCCACGCATGTGTGAATTATTACATTTTTTAGCGGATACGGTGAGTAAACTGTCTTTACCGGAGCAAGAAGAGTTGATGAAAGTCAACATTACGGATCCCAATATTCAAAAATACTTTATGCAAAAGTACCAAATTTCGGCACCTATTTTGAACCAATGGTATGGGAAAGTGTGGTTGGATAGCCAATCGGAATCAGACAGTATGCGTATAACGGACGGATCACCATCAGGGTCAGAGTATAAAGATTCGGATGAGTCGTCTAGTTCACAAGAGTCAGCAGTCTCGAAACAGGAGCAAATGCAGTCACAAAAACGGTTATGTCGTCGAGATGGTGACGTAATGACGGCAGAACCTATGGAGGTAGAAACAGTAGCTCGGGAACTAGTGGACGACTTTGAGAAAAGCGATGGAGTCGAGAGTACGGAACGAATGTCGTTGGATGAGTTTAAAATTGCGTGGCACGAATTACTGCCACACTGGGAGGAGCAAACTGGAATCCCGTTTCCACTAGTCAGTTCGACCAAGACACTTTGGGTGAAAGCAGCGCATCATGAGTCGAACAGGTTATTACACCTAATTAAGGATGTACCAGGATCACATTTTATATTGGATAGTGTACACCCAAGTGTCTTGGTAGAACTAACCAAACATTGGAGGGAACAATGCTGGCTGGATGTTATAGAAGCAGGCAAAAGGGAAGGGTTGGCGGACATTACTGGTCAATGGTTCTCGGAATGGGAACATAGGTTTATGGTTATGATTGGTTCAGCCCAACGTACCGCAATTATTAACAGCACGCGTGCAATACAGAATGCTCGAGGACATGGAATTCGGTGCGGATGCGAAAGAACAAAGCAGATGTGCGAAAGCAGACACAACCTTAATTATCAGTCAGAATGTGAGAGGGTTTGCCCAAAAAGACATCAAAACCTGGATGTCAGCATGGAGAAGGGGTTATCCGAATAAATCAGCTGAGATAATTTTTCTTCAAGAAACTCACGTGGATTCTATTGTGGACAGTGAAGCAATGGCAAAACAGTGGGCCCTGATGTGGGGAAAGGTGGATTGTTACAAATCGTTGTCGTACTGGAGCATTTTTCCAAAAAAACAGGGAGGAGTAGCGATCCTGCTAACACCAGCGATTGCCCCGCATATACTACCATGGAAGAAAGAGCACTGGTCACAACGTCTAATCGTTTTAAAGTGGAATGAAAGTATTATTATGAATGTTTACGGACCATCTGGAGATGTAAAGGGGCGGGAAACCTTTTACAATTCGATGCGACAAATTTTCATCCGTTGTCCACGGCACTGTTTAATTGGTGGAGACTTTAATTGTGTTGATTCGCCTACTCTAGACCGGCATGGAGGTATCAGATCGACGCGGCCGGAGAGCAAAGCTTTACGACGAGTGGTAACTGAATGGAAATTAGAGGATGCACGACACTTAATGATATCCCCTTTAGAAGAATTGACTATTGAACCCCATCAGCACTTCACCTATTGGAGAGGGTCACAAGCTAGCCGGCTGGACAGATTTTATGTATCTGGAAAATGGGTCAATTGGGTGGTCTGGGTGGAGGTAGATCCTCCACCAGTGTTTTCAGATCATAATCAAGTCAGTTTAATTTTAAAGGACCCAAGCGTATCTAGAAGCCTCACACCGGCTCGCAAATTTTCATATCCATTCCCAGGATCACATGGGGAACGAGCAAAGTTGATGATAATGGAACAATTAGAAGATCATCAATGGAGTACGAAGCAAGCTCCTCATTGGGATAATATAATTGACTGGTGCAAAGAAGCTGTGTATAAGGTGAGGCGAACGTTGGCTCGGAAGAGGCGGAAAAGAGTGCAGCACCTTAAACGGACTATCAGTGAAACAGCGGTCACACGCAAGAATATGGTTTCAGCTATAGCGGAATCACTGCACCAAGAAAAGTCAATACGAAGAGGAGCGAGGTTGCATCGATCAAAATCAGATGTAAGATGGTTGTTTAAGCGAGCATCTGTCTGGGAAAGAGACCAGACAGTATCGCAAATCCTTGCAACATCAGGACCACCTTTCGCACCTACTTTATCGATTCCAGACCGCTTCGCAGTGACCTGGTCGGAAATTTTAAGCCACAATCATAGCGAAATCGCAGAACCAGACATGTGGAAAGAAGTACAAAGATTCACGACGATACCAACAGACAGGAAAGTGACGGATGCACAGAATCAAGCATTACTGGAAGAAATTACAACAGATGACGTAGAATGGGCGATCAAAAGTATCGATAGGAGAAAAGCCGCTGGCCAGGATGGCATTGGAAATGATTTTTACAAGGATTTCTCGTCTATATTAGTGGAGCCGTTAACGCAGACGTTTAACGATATTCTGAATGGAGGACAACCACCTACGTCATTCTTGAAAGCCATAGTCATACCTTTACGAAAAAAGGGTGACTCTAACAATGCACTAGATTACCGACCCATCTCTCTATTAACAACCAGTTATAAATTGTTGGCCAAGATTTTGGCACGGCGCCTTCAGCGGTTTCTAGGGAATTTGATCGGAGAGACGCAACAGGGATTTGTTCTTGGAAGAAAGATGGATAAAGCAGTTATTCTAATGAAGGCAACCTTTGAAGCTTACCGAGAAAAAACGAAGGTGTCAGCGGCGCACAGCGCAGGGGTGCTATTCCTCGACTTCAGTAAGGCATATGACACAGTAGCAAGAAGTTATCTGCTAGCAGTATTAGCATTGTTTGGTTTTTCAGCGGAGTTTGTGGATCTGATGGACCGGTTGCACGCCGGAACAACAGCAGAATTTCTTGTGAACAATCAGCTTGCAAACCCGATTTCTGTTACTTCAGGTATAAGACAGGGGTGCCCATTAGCCCCCCTGTTATTTATCCTCGCGGTTGAACCACTGGCACTTGCTTTGAATGCTAACCCTGATTTAATAGGTGTTCAACCTCTGAAGAATGACTTGAATGTTTACCACCGATTTTCCGCGTTCGTGGATGACTCCACTGTGTTCCTACAACATGCGGAGCAGATACCAGAAGTATTGAAAGTGGTTAACAGGTTTGGAGATCTTTCTGGATTAAAAATTCAACCAACTAAAAGTCAGTTTGTTTTTTTAAATTCCCAGTATGTACCAAAAAAGTAGTACGGTTTACCGGTTTTACCAGAAGGGAATACTGTTCGATATTTAGGGTATCAATTTGGATGGGGAGAATTACAAACAATCAATTGGGCTCTACGATTAAGTTCTATCAAACGAAGACTTGCGACAGCAACACAATGCGGGACATCATTCATGGATCGTGTACAACTATTTAATGTGATTGCTATCCCTTCACTGCTATTCACTGCTAGGATGCTTGATCCTCCGGTGGAGATATTACAAGAAGTCGTCAATATTCAGAAGGCTTTTGTGTGGAGGAAAACAACAGCGAGCGAAAAAGGACGACACAAGATGTCACCTGCACTACTATTTACGCCACATGCAGCAGGGGGAGTTGGTTTAATTTCGATTCCTGTTGCATTAAGAATCCAGAGACTAAAACTTGCGTGTCAATGGCTTCTAGCGGCGAAGGACCACTATCAGTCGGCTTGGCTAAGTCTAACGGGCATCGGGACGCCTCTCCTATCAGGGGAACGTTTATCTCCGGTCAAAGGATATAAGGAGTGTAACTCATGCAGCGTGGTAGACGCTATGGCAGGACGAAGCTGAGACGTGAGGTAATGGAATGGATGGGTCCACGATACTCAGAGCAAATGAGCATAAAAACCTACACATTAAGGGAATTACCTCCAGCAGTCAGTAGGATGGAGGCATCGCTCGACAATAAAGGAATTGGTCTCACGCACGGAGAGAGATTCATCATTCAATTGGACATCGACGCACATCCGTATCATAGCGTGTTGCCGAGTCATTCTGTTCCCTTTTGGGGAACTTACACGTCTCGGGCCTAACATGAAACCCATCGGATTCGGAGATGCGGCAACCGCCAATGGACATGACATCCGCAGAAATAACTGATACGGATACCCAGCTTTCTCGTTAGGGATTTCACACTATTCAGAGACTAACTAAATCTTCGTTTGTATGGCAGGTAATAGGAGTTAATGGGAGATCCCACACCCGGGCCAAAGTGGGACGGTGGCTCTGTGCGGTGATACTTGCGTCACCCAGAGTTTCGGTTGGGCATTACTTAGGAGAGTCTCCGCCCCTGCAGATATGTAATGGACCAGTGTCTCTCAAGACCCTAAGTTGGAAACTAACCTCACGAGGGATTATTTCGGGTTACAATGACCAGCAGGAAGCGTGTGTGATAGCGAAACAACAAGCAGATGGGATTCTGTGGAAAATTATAAGCAGTTCCCAACATGATCCGACCGAAGGACACACCTTAGTGAACAATAGAATAGCCTTCCACCCGCACCCGGAGGTTCATCTAATCGGATGGCCGTCAGATGATACGACTCCAGTCAACCGGATATGGGCGAAATTTCGTAAATCGTTTCGACGGTTCTATTTTAATGGAGTTGCCCCACAGTTGAAACCCCTTCTTCAGAAATGGCAGCGGAAATGTTCTGAGAACGAATGGTGGCAACAATTACAAGACA
Source organism: Sclerospora graminicola (assembly GCA_001887855.2). Classification (NCBI taxonomy): domain Eukaryota; phylum Oomycota; class Peronosporomycetes; order Peronosporales; family Peronosporaceae; genus Sclerospora; species Sclerospora graminicola. The sequence continues at coordinate 6,383 of MIQA02005536.1, forward strand.
TAGAACCAAAGAAGGTATGGGAACACACGAATATTTTAACGCATTACCAAGTATGGGTCCAATTCCGTATATCCACTATGCAGCTTAACACATTCTATGAACGTGGAGTCGGAGTTTCTGGGTGTGCACTAGACAAGAGATGCAGCAGCAGGAGAACTGGACTGTATCACATATTTTGGGAATGCAAGAGGGAACAGGATTTTTGGAAACGGTTACTCTGTCACTGGTGTGGAAGCGACCAATCCCTATTAGCTCTACAACAATTCCAAGGAGCAATCGTGATGAGGCAAGCGCCTCCAATTGGTAAGCCGGTCAAACAGGCAATGATGAACAAACATGGCTGGTACAGCGACGACTATCAAGAAGTGTTCGACAGACTTTGGAGTGGGATATGTGGCATTGCGACTTCGTGGATGTGGCAATTACGCAATCAGGTGATATTTCAAGGTAACGTGAAGACCGCCAGCGATCACCAAGAATTTATTTGGAGTCAATGTCAAGCGCAACTGGAAGCGGTTGCAGACTATGAATCCAAAATTCCAGAAACACGCGAGGAAGGGATCCGACTGAAGATCAGTATCAAGTGCTTATTCGACCTCACCCCAGCACCGGATCAACAAAACCCCCGCACCAGCCCTGTCCGAGCCAGTCGGATAGTCCATAGCTGTGCCAAGTTAACTGAGCCTAAGTACATACTCTCAGACTCAATACTGGTTACAGTGAGCCTAATAGTTAACCTACTGCATAAACTATACTTATATTATTAGGGGGCGTTTCATAATCACCCCCAAAACCATAGACTCACCCCCAAATTACAGTAGAACCCATATTAGTTCCGAAAAACGAGCAAAATACACAGCCAGATGATTTAGAAGAAGGATATAAAAGAACCTTTATTACATACACATTAGAACTTGCGTTTCTTCAACAACCAGTTTTTTCTAGCCCCGAACACGTACGTCAAAAGTGAAAATGGGAAATCAAAATTCCAGTAGCAGTAAATTTTTGGATGGATGCCCTAAGGTACGCACTTGGAAATAAAAGTTTGACGGAAACAACAGCTCAATTATTGTGGATTGTAGATTCCAGCTGCCCCCGCAAAGAACTTGGTCCAAATGCGCTTTGACGAGCTTTTGCTCACTTTTTTTCAAGATCCAGTCCTGAGAACAGAGTTAGACGCGGCAGAAACAATTGAAACAAAGTGGAAATGTGCATTTCTGTAAGCGCGGAAAATCTTAAGTTTGCAGAAAGTATAATCAGATTTCTATGTTCTAACTCCTCTGTTTATAGAAGCAAACTTCCTCTTGGTAGTGTTGCAGAAGATTGGCTTAGTCCGCGTGAGTGCGTGGAGCTTGCTCAACGATTATGTGGTGATGACGCTAGTTGTATTCACGATCTCTACTTGGCTATCCGAATCAGTATCATGCTGAGACCAAGGTAAAATTCTCCTACTTTTTCATATTTCGATGCTAATAAGTCTTGCTTGTTATCAATAGCACGTGGGTTGAGACATTCGCTTTGGAAAACGGAGTTGAAAAACTTATTGCTCCTCTAAAAGTATCTGGTGGGGCTGCTACTGAAATCTATAACGATATATTGAACACATTGTTGGTGCTCATCAATAGTAGTGTCGGTATTTCGGCTCTACTTCAAATTCCAGAAAGCTGCTCTCTGCTCTATTCTGTGTTTGATTTATCATTTTCGAGTGAGATTAAATCGCGCTCACTGAAGGTATTAGAACTACTGTGTCGCAAAAGTGCATCGGCTACAGACACAGTCATGGCTTCCTTTTTATCAAACGAGAATCAGTCGCTACAGTCTTTGGTCATCAAGCTTGAACAAAATAAGTCTGATGCCTTATTCCAGCTAGCTAGCTGTGGTGAAGTTTGTAAATGCTTTATTGGAAACTGCTCATGACAAAAGGCAGCGGACTTTGATATGTGAAAAACTAAGATCAAATGGGTTTGTTGCTTTATATAGAATCATTTAAAAGTCGAAATGGTGACTTCAAGAATGATCATCCACTTCTAAGGGCACAAACCAAAGAATTTCAAAAAAACTTCAGCGAAATGATGAAAGATGACGAAATTGGGACATTAAGAGTCGCACTTGGTGATGCATTGAATTGTTCCCGGCCAACTTGTTCAGCCAGACGTGCGAGTGATCTCGCAAAAGGCAATCAAAGTGATATGGGTGAGGTTGGTAATTCTATGGATGCTACACTTGAAAAAACAAATCTGTCTTCAAGTAATCCGAGCAACAAAGAGCCTGATGATTCTTCAGTAACAGCCCACACAGTTCTTGACTATGTGACGCTTGATAATGCCTTTGATCAGCTTCAGGATCAATGCAAAAATCTAGACCAGGAAACCAGCGAAAGTATAACAAAACTGCTGCAGAAATTAACAGTAAAACTTTCAAAAGGTTTAGACGCTAGGCAAACTGTTGACACAATCGATAAAATTTTGTCTTCGTCTGAATTGGATGCAAATCATCACAAGTATAAAACAAATGGGAAGGAAGAACATCCAGAGACTGCTGAAACAAAATTGAACCAGGAACCGGACTTATTTACGCGTATGAGCTTGGCTTTGATTCCAAGTTTTGGCGACCCCCAAGTTCAGCCTCTAATTGTGGAATCTTCTGCATCTGGAAGACCACTGCTGTTCTCTGGCTTCAAAGATTTCTCGCTTTCCTCATTGATACCTACTCCTGCTAAAAAATCCGTTCTGAAATCTTCACTCACGAGCTTTATAGGAGCTCGAGCGGAAAACCAATTAACAGAATCTTTCGGAACTAGAGCAAAGTTATCGTTACCATTCTTTCAAAGCTCAAGAAAAGGCCCCGGACTTGGCGCTACACCAGCATGCACACCAGTCGCAACTCCTAGTGTTCGAAAGGATGCCAAAAGGCCTGAATTTCCGTCTTTTTCATCTCCACCGCAAGAGGAGGTAACTACAGCTTCATATTCAGCTCAGAGTTCTGACTCTGTAGCAATGTCAGCTCCTACAAATACTCCTTCAACAACTTTATCAACTTTACCTTCAGCAGAAAATATTTCTACATTGACGTTGGACGTCCTGAAGCCAGCGTTAGCTATCGAACCAAATGCAATCACATCCCCAGTGACTCAAACTGACTGCTCAAAGTTTCGTAAGCTTTTAATGATGGGGGCACCACGACAAGCAGTGCGCGCAAAAATGCGGCAAGCTGGAGTGGATCCAAATTTACTAGATGAACAGCAGGGTTTCAACCCAACGGTGTCAGATCTTCCAGCAAAAAAGGAAGAAATACTCAATTCATATGGAAATGTGAATAACAATCACCACATTAACTTGGAGGGCAAGTGTCTTGACAAAACAGTTCCCTCACAAGTATGGGGGGATCCGAAAAACATAAACGACAAGAAGTTTCACAACGCAAGTTTCACAACCAAGCAACAGGTTCTTTTATATCCTTCTTCTAAATCATCTGGCTGTGTATTTTGCTCGTTTTTTCGGAACTAATATGGGTTCTACTGTAATTTGGGGGTGAGTCTATGGTTTTGGGGGTGATTATAAACGTGCCCTTATTATTATTATTATTATTATATTCGCCCGCGTATTTTACCGCGAAACAGCTGTTGATAGTGGTACCGTTATGGCTCGAAATTTTTCCAGGAACGGCGCTGAAGTTTCTGAAAATGAAGCGCCGCAGATTCTGTTAAGGGCACCATTCTTCCTTGAATAAGGGCGATGGCCAATTCGCGGTCGTTGTAATACTGGCGTAAGACTGGAAAAATCTTTTGATCCGAGAGCTTGGGATCATAACCGCGGATCGTATTGTGCCACACAAAAAAGCGCGGGTTTCGAAAAAGATTCTCGCCGGCTTTGTCGAGACCCAGAAACGTAAACATATCGGCGGGGGAACTACCCGCCATTGATAAGGCTTTGAGTGCAATTTGGCGGATCTCATAGTCAAAGCCCGGGAATTGCATCGCAACAGCTTCTGTGACCCTCGAAAGGAAATTCTCAGAAGGTGTCCGCTCTTCGATTTCCGTCATGTGATCACGTGTCGTCAATGTCGCGTCATATCGAAGCTTCCGAGTCGTTGCCATGCCGTTTGGAGCCAACGCCAGCGCATTCGAAATGTCTTGACCGTGATCGACCTCATGACGTGTCGTCGATTGGACGCACGTGACACACGTCCACGCAAGCAGCATGACTGCAAGGAGCAATTTCAAGTGGGCCAATCGCATCGATTCTCTAGTTATTTGAGACTTAGCTAGCAAAATGATGATTGACGATTACATGGGAATTCTTCTCGGAAGTCTATTACATATCCGTATCTGAAGTAAAAATTGAATGGTTGAAAAGAATGTCTCCGAACCGTGCATAAAATAGCGAGATGCCGAAACCTGCACCCAACGTGGCATATCGCACGGCCATAACTACGGTAGACCAGATAAGATAGCACAATTTGTGTTTTTTTTGAGACCCGTGATACAAAATCCAATAATAGTAACATCGCGGATCTGATACTTGTAACGTTAGTGTATTTGATCGAGTGATCTTCCAAATTTGACCTTATTTTTGCTAAGGCTGCTTACATGATGCTGGTAATCGCATCATCTTTTCTTTTCTTTTCTTTCGTCATAATCGGGTACGAAGCATCCGTCGCAATGCCACATTGATTGGCCTTATTCCGACTCATCATAATGTACCCCTTCATTCCCCACGAATGTCCCCACGAGTTTTTCACCAGCCAATACTCTTTCTTCTTGTACACTCCATAGCCAACAGCCGCGACGCCATGATCCAGTGCATCTGGTGCATTGCCACACAATGGCCAGCTGTAGACACCGTGGCGATACAATTGAAACGTAAAGCTGCTCGCGTCGATTGCAACGGCCTGGACGCCCTTGGTAGCGACAGCAGCCAGCAAAGCATCTTCATCCCCCGACGTCACGTTCACGTATGCGGTAAAATGTCCCACTGCTTTGTCATCTTTGGCCTTGCACACGCCCTTGGACTCGCCCGTGTAGACGTAATCTTCTTCTCGATCAATTTTGCCACCATGGTGCTCAATAATTTCTTGGTAACCTTCACTCATCTCTCCGCCGTGATTGCAAGTATCAATGCCTCCAAGAGTACAATCCACAAGCTCTTGCTCGGAAAACGACTCAAGCGTCCCCGTACTCAAAGCATAGGCCGACTCCATGGCTGCTACCGCCGAAAAGGCCCAGCACGAGCCACACTGGCCTTGATTCTTTACCGGGGTCACAATATTATGCGTACGCCAGTCCC
>MIQA02005538.1:0-10457 GCA_001887855.2 Sclerospora graminicola
CGACGATTCGACAGTGTTTCTTAGACACGTGGAACAGATGCCGGTAACTTTAGACGTGGTCCGTCGCTTTGGGGATTTAGCTGGATTTGCGAATTCAACCGGCAAAATGTAAATTTGTGTTTTTAAATTCATTGTATGTACCAGAAAAGTGGTACAGTTTACCGGTTTTACCGGAAGGGGACACAATCCGGTATCTCGGGTATTATTTTAGGCGGGCGGGTTTGGAAACAGCTAACTGGGCACTGAGAATTCGCAGTGTACAACGGCGACAAGCAACAGCGACGGATTGCGGGACGTCCTTTATAGACAGGGTACAATTGTTTAATGTGATTGCCATACCTTCCATTCTGTTTACAGCCCGGATGTTTAAGCCCCGGCAGAGGTCTTGCAAGAGTTTGTTAATATTCAGAAGGCGTTTCTTTGGTGAAATAGAACGACAGGAGAGAGAGGGAGACATAAAATTTCGCCGACTCTACTGTTCACTCCGCATGCAGCCGGCGGGGTTGGAGTCATTTCTATCCCAGTCGCTATCAAGGTTCAGCGGCTGAAGCTGGCTTGTCAATTGTTGATTGCAGCGCAAGACTGCTATCAACAATCATGGTTGGACCTAGTGGGGATCGGTTCCGATGTGACGGAGGGGCAACTACTAACTCCAGTGAAAGGTTATAAAGTCTGTCAAGCCCGAAGAGCTGTGGAACCGGGTATGGCACGTAGTTTAAAAAGAGTAGTAATGGAATAAATGGGGTCGAAACAAAGCGACAGTGAGCGGTTAGAAAGGTATACGTTATCTGTGCTACCCCCGGCGGTGGTTATAATGGAAGTCAGACTGTGAATGAAAGGGATGAGTCTTGCACCGGATGAGAAATTTATCATCACGATAGACACCGATGCATATCCGTATCATAAGATCTTAACTGGCTCTATGGTTCCATTTTGGGGGACCTACTTCTGGGCGTCAAATCCTTGGATAAGAGAGGAGCGAGCGATGGAGTTGGTGGCGCGGAAATATGATCGGATTCCACAACTAACCATTCGTGATTTGCGGATATTAAGACTAACGGCAACTATGTGGCAGGTCCAAAGAGTCCAGGGCAAATCCCATACAAGGGCAAAAATTGGCAGGTGAATGTGTGCCGTGATCTTAGCGTCACCCATGGTGGCTGTTGGACGCTATATAAGGGAAAACACAACGATAGCTATATGCCGAGGGTCAGCTTCATTAGATACGTTCACATGGGAACTAGAGTCACCAGGACACATCCGAGGACAAGGAAGAACAGCATGATCGAGTGAACTTAAGACAACAATCTGATGGCATCTTATGGAAGGTTTCATGCTGCACCTTGGGTGATAAAGGAGATTATGGGAATGTGGTGAAGCGATCGGAAAATATTGGGACTGAAGTAGACCACACATGGCCGTTGATTGGTGACGATAGAACACCCATCAACATATGACGGTTGATGGGTGGGAAAAGGTTGATCACGATTAAGAAAAAAAGGTGACAGCCAACGGATATTCACAGCGAGGAGAAATCAGCCAAGTATAAGTATGGTCGTTAAGCCCAGTCCCAGGTACTGGCGAAATGATGGAGATCACGATTGGTATTACAGTCACTAAGTGGAGTTCCCGTGGATGAAATAAGAAGGAGTGACAGGGGACATGACGTATCAAGGGCGGGTAACCAGCCGATCTCTGAATGGTATAGTGGTTGAAGCTGGCTATGATACGAAGTTACGGCCTGATCGGCCTGTCATGCCCGAAGAATGAAGATCAGATGAGGAATGAAGATCGGGCATGTGGATTGACAGGTTGTGTGAGTGATGTGAACCTTTGGTTGGTCCGAAGATGACGTTGCAAGGCCTGATCAGGCCTGATCAGCCGAGATCGGTGTTGTATGGTTGTCCTGACGGGGTATAAAGATCGGAAGTGTGGTTTGGAAGATGAATCGAGTCGTGATGATGATGACCCAGAGTGTTCCCGAGGTGATCAAGGGCTGATCAGCCTGATCACCACCTGATCGCTTGGTCGATCACTATGGCGATCGTGATCAGGGCCGATCAGCCTCTGATCAGCGTTGATATGCAAGGGCAAGTAAGTTCTCGGTTTGGTCGGACTATATACGAAGTGAACAAGTGCGGAAGAGCGGGTCTCAAGTGGTTTCAAGGTCGCTTGTTGAAGATCAGGATGGGTTGAAGATCTTTTGGAGAGTCGGGTCGTGATCAGGGCAGAGTCGGTACAGGTCAGTTTGAAGGTGCAGCCAGGATGGGCAAGAGGGTGTTACGCAACCGTGCGACGAAGTAAATAGGTTCGAAGTAAAGGTCAGGCATGAGTTGAGGTATGGTACACAGGTATAGGACTTTTGCATATATAATAACAGGTTTAGATTTCCCCCTAAAGCAAAGAGTCGCTCCGCCACGTGTGCGGTCATTGGGAGCACAGGGTTGATTAGTCCCCTCTTGCTCAACTGATTCCCGGTTAAGACGCGCTTAGACGCATTTTGGCTTACCGGAAGGCCCCCGACGGGTTTGTTTTAGGTGATCGAACCTCACCCGCAACGCGCACGTGTTTGGAACACGTTAATAATATTGGTAAAGGTTTTGTGGAGATAACGTTTGTGGATTACTGTGGAAGATCGTGGATTGATCGCGTTTTCTTGGTTTCGTTATATCTCTCTCTCATTGGCTGGCCTGATCAGACGAACTTTCCTGATCAGTGCCTAGATACTGAATAAGTGTCGACCCCAACCCGTTCTCCGGTGAAGATTTCCACCCGAGGACACCCCCCGTCTCGAGAAGGTCAAACCCTCCGACCTGATCAAGATCATCCTTTTCGTCACCGAGTCCACCTAAGTGAGTGTAATCAGCCCCGATCGACGGGTACACAAGGTGAGATGAAGTTAAACATAGATCCTGACGAGCATGAAGACCGGCCAGATGACCGGGAGGATCAGATCAGTCACCACAGTGGTGATTCATCTGATTCCGATGCTGATCAGGACCGACGGAGTACCCCCTCCGATAGTTGGTCGTCCGGGCCAGTGGGTATCCGGATTCCACCCACGACTTCGGTCATGGATTTGGAAATCGGCTCCACCACAATGGTGCGCGTGCCCGGATCACTTGGTGACTCAGGATATCACCGTGATTCCTTTGATGATGAAAAAGATGTGAAAATCAAAGTGGAGGAAACTTTTTCGGGTGTATTGGAGGAAGGCGTATCGCCTCCGATGCTGTCCATTTCTAAAGGAAGCGATGATCGACCTGGTTTGGTGGAGTGCCAGGTCGAGATTAAAGATGAAATAACTCCCCACATGGCCCCGATCGGGGCCGATCTGGGTTATAGTAAAGTTGACTATAACCCAGGAAAGGATCGAGGTGTTAACCTTGATCCTATGCATAAGAAGAAAATGGAAAAAGACAGAAAAAACATGGGGGCGGATCATTGCGATCCACCTAAAAAATATGTGAAACCTAAACCGAAGATCTTCGAGGAAGACGAAGAGAAGATCGAACCAGCCGAGAAGACCACTGTCCAAGATGTGGAACGACTGTTCTATCTTCGAGAGTTTCACAAGTTCCTGGTTACCAACCCAGTGATGAAGATCATCAAGCCTAAGATCATCGGGAAGCTTGAAGGTCGAGCGACCCGGCCGGTGATCACAGGCAGTCAACTTGATCTGATCAGGAACCTCTTGGCGCAGATCGACGAGGTTGGCTTCACTACTGGTGCCTTCGACGCGAATATGCTATTCGATCTGGATCAAGAGACGATCAGAGAATCTATGATCACCCTGTATGATCATCTTGCCTCGTTACTAGGGGCGAACCCAGTGGTTCAGTCGCCGATCGCGGATCCTTCGCACCGATCACAGTTGGTGGAGTATCCTATGGATATCGAGTCGATATATCAATCGTCATCACAATCTGGAGTGGCATCCACCGACTCCTCGGTTGGGATCACGCGTATGACGTTGGGCCCGAAAGGGATCCAGCAGATCAACCCAAGACCGAGTCGCAGAACAGGAAGAGAAAGCCGGAACCTGGTAGAGTCGGATCGGACGATAGCTTCAAAGACGCTCAGGAAGCGCCACAGGCTAGTCCGACCTCCAACACTGGTCATACCAACATGCCGGAGGTCCCAGAGCAATTAAAAGCCATGTTCGCGACAATGATGAACCGATTTGCGGGTGATCAATATGGATTGCCTCAGTACACACCTGGACAAGGACAACCATGGCGATCGGCACCGAATATGAATCAGTCTGCTGAGAAATCGGTCAAAAGACCCGTGGATGTGGAGATGGAATCAGTCCGATCAGCCGGAATCGTTCGTTCGATATGCCAGGCCGATCACCAGGACCGATTTCACCGATCACCCCGCGGAGTGATGTGGACATGGAGTCAGAGGGCGAGATCAGCCAACATTTCGATCCAGATGATCTGGACATTGAGATGCCTCGTAGAGCGAATATGGCCTCCGCGCAGGCATTTGACAGTGAATCAGGAGCGATCACCCGAGTACAAATGTCTGCGATCTCGGAAGTGAAGGATTTCACCGGCAAAGATATGGATGACGATCATGCCAGAGGTTGGTTAAGCCGGACTAAGTCAGCTTTTCTGAGGGACAAGACACCGGAAGCTGAAAGATGCCTGATCTTCGCTGATCTAATGAAAGGCCCGGCCAAGAACTGGCTTAAACAGCTAAGTCGTGAAGTGCGTCTGAAGTGGCCTCGGTTGTGTGAAGAGTTTGAAAAACAATATTGCAACTCGGGGGTGTCTGTCGCTAGACAGTACTACCACATGAAGAAAAGATCCGACGAGACGCCGATCGAGTACTTACATCGGTTGAATGTTGCTGTTCTACGCGCGAAAATGCCGATCAAGGACCCACGGCACCCGGACATAGCCCGTGAACATGTCGAACACTTCATTGGGACTCTGGATAATCGCGATCTGGCTGATCAGCTAACCCTGCTACGTATAAAGGACTCAGAACAACTGGAACTGACGCTAAGGACGCTGCAGCGGGCCAAGAGTCGACAACCCAAGGTCGAGGTAGGATCGAACCGTTACTGGTCCAAGCCACACCCTGATCAGGGTAAGATACCGGCAGCCCGACCAGCCAGAGCGATTCGAATGATCGCGAAAGAATCAGACAGTTCAGGCTCTGAAGAAGAAAGGGGCCAGTCGAGTCTAAGCTCAGACGAGGAACAGTACCGTCATGTATTTACGACAGAACCAATGTATCGCCCGAGATCATCGACTAATGGTGTGGACGGACGGAAACCTGGTGGTATTCAACCTGATCAAGACCGATCTCGTAAGAAATGTGTGCATTGTGGGTCGACCAAACATGGAGATCGTGATTGTTGGAAAAGAATTACGTGTGGAAAATGTGATCGTAAAGGTCATCCTTCTGATCATTGCTTTTTCGTATGCAAGACCTGTGGAAAGCTTCATGACGCCGGCGCCTGCCCTATTGAAGATTTTTTTAATCTGATGCGCAAGTGGTATGTGCCGACTAAACATGCTGGTATGCTCCCACCAGATGTTGAGAAGATGTTAAACAAGATCGCTCGCCAGGTTGGAATCTGGTTCGAGCCGAGCGATCTATGTTCTGCATTTATGCATATGTCGGTAGCGGAGATAAGTTTGAGGAAAAGAAGATAACCGACAATACATGTTCTAATTCAAATTGCATCGATCGGTGTCCGATCTACAGTCTCAGAGTGGATGAATAATCCCGATCGGACGTGATCATGGAGTTGGATCTACTGCCCGGTGAATCCCGTCGATACTGGAAGTATCACTCTCCCGACAAGTGGTTTAAACAGGCTAAAGCTAATGGAAAGGTCAACAATGAGAAAGCCACTATTTTATTTGACTCTGGGGCGGAAGTCTCGATCATCGACTCCGCCTTTGCTCGTAAGGAGGGATGTCGTATAGACAGTTCCCAGAGGCAAGAATGTGTTGGGATTGGCGAGAGTTCATATATGACGGAAGGACGATCACGTGTGAAGATCACCCTGGCAGGATCCCTAGTCTACTATTTTAATGCTTGGGTTGGACGGCTAGCCGATCAGGATGCGATATTGGGGATGGATTTTATGGTACCCGCCGGTATACGACTTGACCTATCTCATGGAACCCTGACTCTGCCGGATGAAGTGCAGATTCAGTTATCTGGCCGACGGCCTTTATATGGTACTCATGTACGGATGTTAAAGATGGGCCAGTACGAGAACATTGGGGTGTCCCGATCAGTCGATGTCATGATTCGGTCGAGTGATCGGCAACAGAAATTGTGGCTGACCCGTGGCGAACGTTGGGTACCAACGTTTGTTAAAGGTATCGGCCGATCAAGCTACATCAGAGTCACAAATATATCCGATCAGCCGCTGATCATCCACGAAGACATGATCTTAGGGATGTGGTTACCTGAAGGGAAAGTACCCCGACAGGTCGGATATGTTTCAGTGGGATCACGAAGATACATCGAGTGGCAGAATCTGGCTTATCAAGCCACCACGGACATGATCAGTGACGAAGACTTAGTGGATGAGGATACCTCACCTATGGTTGAGAAGCCGGAGTATTCTACGCCGACCAAGCTGCTGATCAGGAGGCCATCGATCGAAGCGACAGGGGAAGGCCGGGTCAAAGAAGGTCCACAGATATTGAGTATAATTAGGCCCGGCTCACCGAAAATAACGGACCCAGCTAGCGGAAAGGACAGTGGAGAGTTCAAACACGATCATGAGGAAGAAAAGGAGGATGAACCAGCTGAATTCATTGCAGAGGAGGGTGAACCCGAAGTAAACCATCGGTCGAGTAACGTACAAGGGGCGATTCAAGATGATGCCGATCAGAAAAAGGTAGATCAGGTGGACGAGCAAGTGTGTATACACGAAGGTGGCGATCAGTACATTGAAGGTATCGAGAAGCAGATGGCCGTGTTACCGGAAGTATCGCCAAATATGCCAGAAGTCACCATGGAAGATTTACAGGTCGGTGATCCCGAAGTGAACACGCCCGAGCAGATCGATCAGCTAAAGAAGATCATCTGGAAGAGGCGTCACTTACTGATGGGGAAAGGTAACGCCCTACCCCCAGCCGCGTTCGGAGCTGTCTGTGATATAGACGTGGGAAATGCAAGAACGATCGCTCAGCGTTGTCGTAAAGTTGCACCTCAATACCGGGAAAAGTTATCCGATTTGATCAAGGGTTTACTCAGTACAAAGATCATCCGACCATCAACATCGCAGTGGGCATCACCGATCGTGATTGTGATTAAGAAGAATGGGGTTGATATTCGATTGTGTATAGACTACAGAATGGTGAATCGCCTCACGAAGTTGATGGTCTACCCGATGCCCCTGATCAATGACTTATTAGAAGATCTGGATAAAGTTTTATGGTTTTGTTCGCTGGATATGGCTAGTGGTTTCTGGGTGGTTTCGATGACTGATCGCGCTCGAGAGATCTCGGCTTTCGTTACACCTTTTGGGCTTTTTGAATGGAATCGGATGCCGTTTGGATTAAAGAATGCCCCACAGATCTACCAGAGGCTGATCGACAATGCTCTCTATGGGTATTTCCAGATCAGTGCTGATCGGGAAGCCACTGATCTACATGATGTGTTTACGGAAGGTGAGCCAGACCAAGATCAGGGCCGATCAGTATTGGGAAGGCGATCCTATATAGATGATATCTTGGTCACGGCAACATCCTGGGATATGATATGTGATAAGGTCGAACGACTCTTAGATTCCTGCGAGCGTTGGAATTTGTCGATCAGTGTGGTCAAGAGTTTCTGGGGTCAGCCCAAGGTCGCTTACCTCGGCCATAACGTATCGATCCAAGGATTGGAAGCAAATCCGAAAGATCTAGCCGCTCTCAGCAACTTACCTTTTCCCCGATCGTTGAAGGCCATGCAATCCTTCCTCAGATCATTGAATTATTATAGCAGATTTATCGAGGACTTCTCGATCTACGCCGCTATACTTTATGAATTGAAGGAAGTTGATTATCATGGCCTGAGAGAACGTGATCGGATGGGAGGATCACCAATTGGGACTGATCACGAAGTTGAAGCTACTAAAAAGATCTCGAGATTGGATCACCAACTGATCAAACTGTGCCAGGGTCAGAAGATCACATGAATCGCGCTATGGTAGCCTTCAGTATGTTAAAGGCGAAGATGATCTCGACGCCGATACTAAAACACTTCGATCCGGAGAAGATTCCCGTGGTGATCCTATATGCCAGTAAATGGGCAATATCAGCCGCACTGGTCCAAGATCACGACGGAGTTTATTGCCCGGTGACGTTCACAAGCCGAACATTAAAACCGAATGAAGTTAACTATGGCATTGTGGATAAGGAAGTGCTAGCGTTATTACGTGTGTTGGATGTTTGCTACTCTATGCTGGTAACTAGATCAATTAAGGTATTATCCAAGCGATCTAGTCTGGCGTGGTTACTATCCGCGAGTGGTTTAGACGGAAGACTGGGGCGATGGGCAGCGGTGTTATCTCAGTGGACTTTGGAGATCATTAAGTGCACCAAGGGCGAAGAAGAAATTCTTGGGACGCTGGCAGCCAGCATCACGCCCCGATCAGAAGTCGATGAAGCCCTGATCGAGGTCGCTCCTCGGAAGCAACCACGTGAATCGATCACTATACCCCCCGATCGTCGGCTCAGAAGAAGATCTGATCGTTGTAAGCTTCGACGGATCAGCGAGTGTGAAGAAAGGCGTAGGGGCGTATAGCGCGCTGTTATGGAAACTGCCAGAGTGGACTGTTATAACGGCCGGTTCAGATTATACTCCAGGTATCACGGTTAATGAGGCTGAATATCGTGGTCTGCTGCTAGGTTTGGATCTCTTGCAAGAGCAAAAGATTGGAAGAGTAATTATATGCGGAGATTCAAACCTGGTGATTCGGCAGATCACTGGAGAGATCGACTGTAAAGCGCCGCGTCTGAAACTACTGAATGATCGCGTTATGAAAGCTTTACGTGGATGGCCAAGACATGATCTGTTGCATGTGAAACGTGATTGGAATCGGAGTGCAGATCACTTAACAACTATGGCCATGCGTGATCAGGCTGGATCGATAGTTACTGATCAAGCGCTGTTGGAAGAACTGGTAGAGATCAATAGGCTGCCCGAGCTGATCCGTGTGAAAAATGAAAAGGAAGCAGCCTAGATCTTGATTACGACGAGATCACGAACCAGATCGCCACCCAACAGATCACCCTCTCGCGAAAGCCTGACAGAGGAAATAGTACAAGAGATGCGGATCGAAAGAATTCTCAAGGCTCAAGATGAGGAAAAATGGATCGATGACTTGAAGGCGTTTCTAAAGGGTGATCTGGAGAAGCTGAACCAGAGTGAGGCAAAAGATTGTGCCAAGATCGCGTCTAATTACGAGATCGACGAAAATGATCTATTGTTTTACTATGTACCAGCTGATCAGGCCGATGCGGATTTGGACCGATCGGCCAGACTCGTGATCCCGGAGACTTTACAAGCTGAAATCTTACACCATTATCATGTCAGTTTGGAGGGTGGCCACCAGGGTGTAGGACGAACGTACCACAGGATCCGTAAACATTTTCATTGGAGAGGATTATATCGAAGTATACAAAAGTTTGTTGGAACATGTACGGATTGCGAAACTGGAAAAGGGATGCCAAATATCCGGGGGAGATCACCTGGAAATATCCAGGCGACCTACCCTTTCCAAGTGATCGCGATGGATCACATACCGTCCCTGCCAAAATCGTTCAAGGGCAATACAGAGTTGCTGATCTGGACTGATCTGTTCACGGGATTGGTGATCGCGAAAGCGGGATCTACACGAACGGCTCAACAAGTCGCTTGCAGTTACGAAGAATGTGTGTTTGACGGTTTGGAGCCAGTGAAGTGATCAGGCATGATCGTGAACCAGGTTTTATGGCCAAAGTGTTCCGATCTTTTAATCAGATGCTTGGCCAGAAACAGAGCGCGACCATGGCGTACCGTCCACAGGCGAATGGTAAAGCCGAGCGGATGGTACAAACGTTGACCAGGGCTATCAAGATGTATGTCGCAGACTCCGCTCAACAGGATTGGGATGAATATGCGGAGAGACTGGTGTTTGCATTAAATTCCTCCTTTGATCGGATCAGGGGAGATACTCCATTCTATCTGGCATATGGTTGGGACCCCCGATCTACCATCGAGTCGGTGATCCCTGTTGGTTGCACACGAGGTCGAGATCGCGAAGCTCGTCGATGGCGCATGGGACTCCAACGTCACTACCAACATGCGCGGGAGCAAGTTAACGAACGATTACGAAGGGCCATCCAAGAAAGAGCTGATCGGAACAATGATCAGGCCGATTCGCATAATATCGAGTCAGGATCAAGAGTTTGGCTTTACTTGGATCGTGTGAAAGAAGGATATGCCAA
>MIQA02005540.1:0-20916 GCA_001887855.2 Sclerospora graminicola
TCATGGACCATATTTAGTGCGCAGGCGAGCAATCTTGTATCCTGGATGATCCATGGGACTCGATCGGAACTGGTTTCGCCAAGGCTCATGCTGATCGGTCCAGAGCAAACAATCACGCAGTGTGGCGACCGGAGTTATGTGCCCATAACCGGGATACCAATCCCCGCCGTCAGCCTTGAGTCCTCGCGATCCCGCTCGACGAACAGTTAAATGCAGGACGCCAGGGAACAAGAAAACGTCCAGATCACACTCGCCGTGCCGAATTCCGTCGACGACATAATCGCAGATCGTGGCCCAAGCAGCCCCGGCTTTGGTGCGACGACGCTTGCGAGCATGAAAGTAGTGCTCGATCCACGCGTCCTTGCGCATCGCCGTCGTGATCGGGAAATGATGAGTCGCCTCCCATATCGCCTGCACGTGCTCTTGGTAATATAAAGCCAAGCGCCCCTGTAGCTCGACAAACCAAGGGCGATCAGGGAACGCCAGCCCGGGCATGGGTGTCAGGAGGGTATCCCAGGGTGCCGAATCGATCATAAGTTCGATAGCACTTCTGGTCAGCAACCTTGGTTGCCACTGCTTGTCCTTGGGTGCCGCCGATCTGATCGGGAAGATCCAGCCTGGCGGGCGGGACCACAAACGAGGGACGCTTGTCTTCCGTACTTCGAGCACCCTAGGCGTCAGATCCCAGACCTGATCATCACTCCAAGGTTTCCGTGTGGCCATGTGAGCGGGAGTCGGCTTCCCCTGCATAACGACATACAGATCCATGAACGGTCGGTTCGGATCGTAGCTGTAATCGTTTTCTTTGACCGACGATCGATCTGCAGGAATGAAGACGCCCGTAAAATTAGGTGGCGGAGCGATCACTGCCCCAGTGGTCGTCGGAGGAATGTCAGGATCAGCTTGAGCCGGTGGTTCCTCCTCGAAATCATCGTCATCGTCGTCATCAGACTCCAGTAAAGTGACGGCCTGAGCCAGCGAATTCACCCCGGAATAAATCGGTGCTGGCGTACGGCGATCAGTGCTGCGCGATCGGGCCAGAGCAGGCAACATCCTCTCGTCCAGGTCGGTTGATTCGTCATCCGATTCAACCGTAAGACGTGATCGCTTGGCGAGACTCATCCTTTGCTTCGACGAGCTGGTCTGCTTACGCTTCCCAGAACTCGAGGCCGAAGGCGCTGGTCGTGGAGTCGCCGGTGGACGAGATTGAGATGACGCGGGAGCTTGTGAAGTGCTGATCACGGGCTGATCAGCACTACGAACAGGCAAGGAAGCGACGGAGGACGCGGGCGAAGGCGGGGCAAACGTAGGAGATTGCGGCGGTGTGCCAGATGGAGCGAACGAGCTGATCAGGCCGGGAAGTCGTTGCAAGGCCGTCCGGACTGATCCTGAACCGGTGTCTGTTTTGGTCCACTTGTCCATGGTGTGTACCGCGAGACTCTTCAGGTCAGCGTTATGCTGAAGCCAGGCACGATCATCAAGCTCTAGGGTCTCAAGTTTGACCCGAGCGAGATTAAGCTCATGCCGGCAATTTTCAGCCACTTTCCGACTCTCATCCAGCCTCCTCTGTACATCAGCGCGACCAATACGAGAATCAGCCAGCTGTTTGGTCAAGAGCTGGACCTGCTCGTCCGAATAACGAGCCTCAATCTCCCGACGCTCTACATCCTCGGCAGTACGGAT
Organism: Sclerospora graminicola; assembly: GCA_001887855.2. Classification (NCBI taxonomy): domain Eukaryota; phylum Oomycota; class Peronosporomycetes; order Peronosporales; family Peronosporaceae; genus Sclerospora; species Sclerospora graminicola. The sequence goes on from MIQA02005540.1 coordinate 1,684, forward strand.
CCTGTCGTGCAGAAGCTGATCACGGTCGAGACGGTGATCATCGATGCGCTGCAGATGATCTACCATCTCGACCATCGAACTCTTCATGGATTCGATACGTTCATCTGGAAGTTAACATGAAGAGTCAGATACGGATTATAAAAGGAGTGAATGAGATGGACGTACCCTGATTGCGGATGGTGATAGCCATCGTGTCGATCAGCGACTGTAAGGTGGCGACGGTGTCCGAAGGCTTGGAAAGTCGAAGAGCAGCGAGGTCAGCTGACAACTGATCACGCTCCATCGTCACACCCTGGAAGCGATCAGTCAGGTCCCGCAATTCTTGGTCAAGCCGGTCATGATCTTTGCCGAGCCGATCATGATCTAGCCGGAGAACCGACAGTTGAGTAGCCAGATCAGCGGAATCACGTGCCGAGGTATCAGCCGCGATCCGACGATCGGATAACTCAGCCGTAAGTGCCCGGTTGGTATCGTACAGAGAAACCAACTCGGGAATTGCACTTTGGAGTTCCGATCGCAGCCGACAAGCCTCCACGGGCCCCAACGTGAATGGGCCCGATCCATCTATCAACCGAGTGAGCTGCTCCAAGGAACGGAGAAGGCGATCTGACGAGGGTCGAGCAGGAAGACTCCAAGACGGTTGATATGAAGCGAGAGCAGTCGTCGGTCGGATGAGGCTGGTCGTGATCGGCGTAGAGGTCGTGATCGGGGCGATCGCAGGGGTAGCCGAGCTGGAGACGGAGGGCGAAGAAGCGATCGGGTGGGCAGCCGAGGAAGACGAAGAAGGAAGAGGAGATCGGCTTGCGTCGGCCATGGTGATCACCAGAGAGGAAGTTCAAAAGTGAGTGAGTCGAACTGCAGTCGTTGTGCGGCTACAGTTAGTCTCAGGGGCGGCTGTGGTGAAGCGATCGGGAAATATTGGGACTGAAGTGGACCACACATGGCCGTTGATTGGTGACGATGGAACACCCATCAACATATGACGGTTCATGGGTGGGAAAAGGTCGATCACGATCAAGAAGAAAAGGTGGTGGCCAACGGATATTTACGACATGGAAGAATCAGCCAAATATGGTCGTTAAGCCCAGTCCCAGGCACTGGCAGAATGATGGAGATCACGATTACGATGGTTGTCACAGTCACTAAGTGGAGTTCTCGTGGATATAATAAGAAATAGTGATTGTTGACATGGCATACCAAGGACAGGTGACCAGCCGATCTCTGAACGGTATATTGGTGGAAGCTGGCTATGATACAAAGTTACAGCCTGATCGGCTTGTCATGCCCGGAGAAGGAAGATCAAACGATGAATGAAGATCGGGCAGGTGGATTAACAGGTTGTATGAGTGATGTGAACCTTTGGTTGGTCCGAAGATGATGTGGCAAGGCCTGATCAGGCCTGATCAGCCGAGATCAGTGTGGTATAGTTGTCATGACGGTGTATTAAGATCGGAAGTATGGTTTGGAAGATGAATTGAGTCGTGACAATGATGACTCAGGGCGTTCCCGAGGTGATCAAGGGCTGATCAGCCTGACCACCACCTGATCACTTGGTCGATCATTATGGCGATCGTGATCAGGGCCGATCAGCCTCTGATCAGCGTTGGTAAGCAAGGGCAAGTGAGTTCTCGGTTTGGTCGGACTATATGTGAAGTGAACAAGTGCTGAAGAGCAGGTCTCAAGTGGTTTTAAGGTCGTTTGTTGAAGATCAGGATGGGTTGAAGATCTTCTGAAGAGTCGGGTCATGATCGGGGCAGAATCGGTACAGGTCAGCTTGAAGGTGCAGCCAGGATGGGTAAGAGAGCGTTACGCAACCGTGCGACGAAGTAAATAGGTTCGAAGTAAAGGTCAGGCATGAGTTGAGGTATGGTACACAGGTATAGGACATTTGCATATATAATAACAGGTTTAGATTTTCCCCCTAAAGCAAAGAGTCGCTCCGCCACGTGTGCGGTCATTGGGAGCACAGGGTTGATTAATCCCCTCTTGCTCAACTATTTCCCGGTTAAGACGCGCTTCGACGCATTTTGGCTTACGGGAAGGCCCCCGACGGGTTTGTTTTAGGTGATCGAACCTCACCCGCAACGCGCACGTGTTTGGAACACGTTAATAATATTGGTAAAGGTTTTGTGGAGATAACGTTTGTGGATTACTGTGGAAGATCGTGGATTAATCGCATTTTCTTGGTTTCGTTATATATCTCTCTCATTGGCTGGCCTGATCAGACGAACTTTCCTGATCAGTGCCTAGATACTGAATAAGTGTCGACCCCAACCCGTTCTCCGGTGAAGATTTCCACCCGAGGACACCCCCCGTCTCGAGAAGGTCAAGCCCTCCGACCTGATCAAGATCATCCTTTTCGTCACCGAGTCCACCTAAGTGAGTGTAATCAGCCCCGATCGACGGGTACACAAGGTGAGATGAAGTTAAACATATATCCTGACGAGCATGAAGACCGGCCAGATGACCGGGAGGATCAGATCAGTCACCACAATGGTGATTCATCTGATTCCGATGCTGATCAGGATCGACCGAGTACCCCCTCCGATAGTTGGTCGTCCGGGCCAGTGGGTATCCGGATTCCACCCACGACTTCGGTCATGGATTTGGAAATCGGCTCCACCACATATTGAGTTCGACGGATCTCACCAAGGACGGCCCAGCATTGACTCCAGAAAGCACTCACGCATATTTTGACCTCTCTCACCAAGATTTATATACGACGCTACATACGTTAAAAGAGCTGGAATATGTTCGTGACACAGAAAACCCCATGGAGTCTTATGCCACGGCGAGATTTCAAATTTTATCGCAAAATGTTCGTGGTTTTCAAAAAGACGATATTTCTCATTGGCTACATGCTTGGAGGAGATATGCTTCATCCCCGGACACCTAGATTCCTCCTCTTGCAGGAAACTCACATTACCGATACCACGATTGCACAGGACATTTCTAATCAATGGAAATACATATGGGGACACTCCCATATCAGAGGATCCTGTGCATTGTGGAGTATAGGGACCCAGAAAAAGGAAGGGGTCGCAATCCTAATCAACCCTCTAATAGCCGCTGAAGTGGTCCCCTGGCGTAAAGATAAATGGACGTCCCGATTTATTGCGATTCAATGGAAAGATTGTCTAGTAGCCAACATGTATGCTCACTCTGAAGATGCATCTCTAAGAAAAAAATTTTCGTGGAACTTTCGAATATATTACGAGACGTGGCATTACATATTATCCTCGCAGGAGACTTCAATTGTGTGGAGTCTCCTCTTCTGGATAGATTAGGAGGCAACAGTTTGGACAAATCCGAGAGTACCACTTTATCGGCGTTAGTTAATCGGAACAACTTACATGATGTCGGAACATTTGGCTCCTCGGCTTTGAATGATGAACACCTAACTGCACTAGATCATTTTACCTACTGGGGAGGAGGCCAGGCGAGCCGGATAGATCGTGTTTACATTTCATTCTCTTACCTCATGGTTCAGTGAATTCATAGTGGGTAATACCCCCCATTACTCTGATCATGAACAAGTATTAGTAACACTAAGAGATCCCGGGACTTCATCACGTCAACCTCGCAAAAGATGCAGAATGCCGGGGTTCCCTTTTAATGGGTACAAGGTACCACAAATCGCCCAGCCCTTGGAAAATGATTTAATTTTTTTACTCAACAGTTTTAAGCAAAAGCAGATAACATGGGATGGATGGATAGCGAGGTGACAAGACTTATTACACCATGCAGCACGAAAAGCAGCTCACCGCCGGAGGCGGCGGGCACGGATTTAAACCGGCATATCCCAGAGAATGCTACCACTCGTAAACAGCGAATGATAGCGGCCCAGTCCTATAACATTAAAAATCATTTAGTCAACCGGGGACAGGTCTTACACAGGTCCATTCAGGACATTAGATGGCTATTTCGGAGAACCGCGATATGGGAACGGGACCAAACGGTGACAAAAATTACTTCCGGTCACAGCCTCATTTTTGACACTAATCTTAGTATCCCTGATCGCTTCGCCCGAACATGGAGTCTGATTATGGGGAAAAGACATTCATCGATCTCATTGACTTCATTATCAGCAGAATTGGAACATTTTATGGAAATCCCTCCAGAACGCATGGTTCTTCACACAACAATTTAATGCTTATGGCGCCAGTAGATGACGAGGAGGTTCTTAGGGCGATAAAGAGTTTAGAACGGCGTAAGGCTTCAGTCCAAGATGGGATCAGTAATGACTTTTATAAAGACATTCAAGATATTATGGTGGAGCCTCTCACGGAATTATATAACAGAATCTTACGGGGGGAGTCACCACCACCGTCTTTTCTCCGCGCTCTGGTAATTCCAATCCGTAAAAAAGGCGACTCCTCGGACGCGTTTGATTACCGACCGATATCGTTATTGCAGTCAAGTTATAACATTTTCGCAAACGTTTTAGCAGCACGACTACAAACGTTTTTGGGATCCCTGATTGGAGGGACACAACAAGGATTTGTGCTTGGCCGGAAAATGGACAAAGCTGTGACGATTATGATGGCAACTCTAGCGAATACAGCCGGTGCTCAGTCTGACACACCCGAAGATGGGGCAGGCATATTATTTCTTGACTTTGCCAAGGCGTATGATGCATTGGACCGGGATTATCTGTTTGCTACCCTCACATTATTTGGTTTTTCCAGTACTTTTGTACAATTAATGATTAATCTTCATTGTGGTACTACTGCTGAATTTTTAGTAAAGAAAGACAAATCTACTCCGATGGAAGTCACGTCCGGGATACGTCAAGGGTGTCCATTGGCTCCACTACTGTTTATAACAGCAGTAGAACCCTTGCCGTTAGCCATTTTACAATCGTCAGATATCCAAGGTATCAAACCGACGACACAACAGGGAGGAGGGACTCACACATTCTCTGCGTTTGTCGATGATTCGACTGTCTTTTTACAAAAGGCGAGTCAAATTAAGCCAGCGTTGGAATTGGTTCACACATTTGGTAAGCTGTCAGGGTTAAAAATCCAGACCACCAAAAGTACATTTTTATTTTTGAACCCTACAGTATCCTTATTGGATTGGCATGGGATTCCCAGCATTGCGCCGGGAGAGACAGTTAGGTACCTGGGTTATGAAGTCGGCCACGCCAATCTAGGAGAAAAGAATTGGGCTTTACGTATCCGGAGTATAAAACGAGGATGGCGACTGCAGCCAAATGTGGTATCTCGATTGTTGAAAGAGTAACTTTGTTTAATTCTATTGTTGTGCCTGCAATTCTATTCACAGCAAAGGTGTTCGATCCGCACATGGACACAATGAAGAAGCTCATTAAAATTCAAAAGAGCTTTATATGGACAAAACTGACGAAAGATGACACTATGGTGAGGCATAAAATCTCTCCATCCCTTATGTACACGCCAAAATAAGCAAGAGGCTTGAGTTTAATAGCCTTACCAATAGCAATACGTGTTCAGCGGATGAAGGATACGCTCCGGTGGCTGCTTGCCAGACCGGATATTTATAAAGAAGCTTGGCTCGATTGGAAAGGGCTGTTAATACGTGGTATAAACGGCCAGATCTCACCTCGGGCACGACAGCACCAGCACCTGAAGAGCTACTACGCATCCAACGCTAAAAAGAAGTCACTACGAGTGGAACTGGGTCAGTCCATAGGACCGACTCCTGATCAAGTATGCAGCTTAGTTACTTACACGCGATCACATTTACCCCAGCTCACGCGAAGTCCAACTTTACTAGGATTAAGTCCGTCCCGTGGCATGGCACCCGGTCAAATCCTTTCAATTTCTCGAAAATCCCTCATCACGGATTTTTGACATCCCAATTGCAGGATTTTCTGAGGCGTTTTTCCGTGGTCGGACAATGCATGGATTCAGGATGAGCGTATGCGAACATTATCACGACGGAAATTCTCCAGGATTCCGGAAGTAGCCATTGCTACTTTGCGAATTCAACGGATTTCTAATATTGTGTACACTTGGCAGGTGCCACAATCGGATCAATAATCGCATACTTGTGCCAAGTTAAAGAGATGGCTGTGTGCCATTATTTTTAGCGTCACCCCGGGTAGAGGTGGGTCAAAATATCGGACAGGCACCTCCGATAACTTTATTTCACTGCCCTGCAATTCTGTCTGACGTTAAGTGGAGAAAAATTGACGACGGATGGGTGGAAGGCATAGACATGGGGACGGCACACAAAACGCACCTCCAGCAGATAGAAGATGGACTTTATTGGACTGTTTGTTCGTCAACAGATCCAGCTGTTGTTCAGTGGATCACGGTATACAAAAAATATGTGGTATGCAAGCCGCATCCCGACTTACATGATTTGCCATGGTCTTTGGATGAAGATATACGCTCAATATGGCGAGTTCCAGCGTCTCTAAGAAAGAACAGTAAGCGATTGTATTATCAAGCGATGGCCAATGACCTCCTGCCTGTCCTAGACAAGTGGGAACGAAAACATCTCCGAGACCAATGGTGGATGACTCTTCAGGACCAATCCCCGAAGCAGATCTGGCAGCACAATCACATTCTGTCGGATTACCAAGTGTGGGTCCTTTATCGTCTCACTACGCTACAGCTAAACACCTTCTTTGTTCTACATACAGGTACTGACACGTGTATACTGGATCAAGTTTGTAACAGCAACAAGACGGATCTTCAACATATCATGTGGAGCTGCACCAGGGCTCAGCTCTTTTGGAAACGGCTAATTGAACAGTGGACCGGCACGTCATCTCGAGAGGACGCGGTGTACAAGTATCAAGAAGCAATTGTGAAGCGGACGGCGCCTGCGGACACTACGTTTTTAGACAAGGCAATGATGAAAATGTGCGGAATGGATATTCTTGCGTATCAAGGCCTCTTCCAACGAGTCTGGTGGGGGATATGCAGTATTGCCCATGTGTTGATGTGGCAATTACGGAACCGGACTATTTTCGAAGGACGGTCATACTCGCAATTGGATCATGTGGACACAATATGGTCGCATTGTAAAAATCAGTTATTTGCTGTCGCGGAATACGAGAGCAAAATTCCAAGGTATCGAGAGGATGGTATACGGTTTCTTCTATGTCTTCAGTGCTTCTACAACATTCATCCAGCGCCACCGTCCAGAACGGTGTTTGGACATCGCGGTACCCCACCCGACTCCACGAAGGGTCACCCTGAGCCGAAGCTAAAAACTAGAGTGCAACAGTTTATAGTAGCTAATAGTTAAGACTAAAAAGACTACCTTTATTATTACTATTATTAATCTCTATAAGTACGATTCGAAAATACCCTAAAATGCATGTCATAGGCGACTGCCACTCATAGACGGGGCCTACTATTAGGGGGTGCCAAACCTAGGAAAATGAGCCCGAATAATCAGCCAAAAATTGGCTTCGAAACCAGCAGTTTTGGCCAAAACAATCAGACGTCTAAAAGCTCGACATACCCCTTTTTCTCTGCCTTTTTGTCTACAATACATCTCGATATTTAGACACACCGGGAAAGAAGCCTTCCTTTCGGCATGCCAACATCTAGCGAAAGAGATCAGCTCACGCGCGAGATCGTCGGCGCGCTAGCAATCGCCATTCTCGAGGAAGAAGACGATGAAGGAGAAGGTAACCTAGATGACGAGCAATGCCCGTCTGCAACAGAGGAGCTGTTTGAACTTCTCCTGCTGGTGCAATTGATCGTGGTAGGCACATTGGGTTGGTATTCGATGCTGTATGTGTCTCGTGTCTCGAGCAATATTGTTTATTGCACCATTACGTGTTTATCACCATTTACCACCGTTTTTTCAGGGAATGTTATTCGCCCCCCCTGGAAATTTGCATCCCCCCTGTACCAAAAATAAGGGTAGGAGAGATATTTTAACCGATGCAGTGATGAAATGTGGACGTTAGAGTGAGCGAATCCTTTACAGTAGGTGTTCATATTCCTTCCGTATACTTATGCTGGCTTCTAATTAATGGAAATTTCACAAAATACTGCTCTTTAGTGTACGGCATAAGCTCAAATTGATGCCCCAAGTGCCGGGCAAGACTTCAAAATGATAACAATACGTGGATACACTGTCACTACACGCATAAGATGCCGCGTACGTTGCCATTTGATTGTATTCGAGGTTTGAAACCTGGAGCGTTTGTGTTTAATACTTAAATGCCTATCCTTAGGTAAATGCCGACGCTGTAGTAACCAAAAAGACCCGGCCATATGGTGCGCAGATTGCGATTCCTGTTTTTGTGCGGATTGCCATAAGAAGCAGCATGTGCTGATGTTGTTGAGCACTAAAAAGCATCATTGCTTCCCTATTGACGGTGCTAGTGGTCAGTACATCGTGGAAGCTGCGTGGTCTAAAGGTTTTAGAGCGATGATTCAGGCGACCTATCAACTTCGGCTTGATGACAAGGTAAAAGAAGGTAAAGCAGAGCCGATGGTGCAAATGCCACCGAGAAGGCACCAAGTACCAAAGCTAAAAAGTCTATTTCAACATCAACGACTATACCGAAGCAACTGCAGCGTTCCTCTCATAGTTGTGCTTCTGCCGAACCTTCGTCTATAGAAAGTTTTACTGCTGAAGTTCTGCCGGCTCCCACGTCATTATCACCGCTTGTGGCTGCGGATAAGTCGCCATCTATCTGCTCGAGGCCAAGTTTACACGAGCTATCGCGAAAGAGGCAACACCTTGAATCAGATGGTACCCATGATAGACCAAAAAATCTATTTGTGTCAGCGATTCCTCACGTTCAGATGAACGTGCAGGGGCGATACACCAACCAACGGCATGACTTGTGTACATTTCAATGTGTTCGACCCGCTTCTTTCATAAATATCGAAAAAACGAGTTGCCTCTGCTTTTCAACTAACAAACAGCTGATTTGGCGAAACCAGCCACCTCTGGAGGTGGCTGGTTTCGGTTTATTAAGAGCTAAAACTTTACTCATCAGCTTTTATGCAAATCGTAAAAGCTATATTACCCTAACTTGTTTTAGGAATAATCCTAGTGATCCGAAATTAGGTTCGAGTCATCCTGATCCAGACCATTGCGCGTCCTCTATATCGAGACACGCGGAGGTAACCTAAGCTAGCCTATGGTCAGACAGTTATTCTACGTGTCGATAAACTTGGTACACGCTTCGAACCCCATGTCACTCATACAAAAGGTTAGTGTTTTACACATAAGTTTGGTATTTTGCACATAATTTTGGGTGACTTTGAAGGCGACAACAGCACTTTTGACAGGGTTTGGTAGTACCGTGGAAACATAGGTGTCGCCTTTGACATGCATTTAACGGTATCCGCTTTCTGTGTGACCTCAATTGTGATTGGATAAGGACAGCGCTATCGCATATGAATGCTGGTCAAAATAGATTTTAAGAAAACAGCGGGTTAAAATGTGCATTTGGTGAATTATGAAAATAAAACATCAGTTTAACGTAAAACATCAGTTTATCGCAGTACATCAGTTTTCCGCAGGAAACATCAGCTGACCAATTATGTGTGTGTATTTTTGCTACGCGTCCCACGATTGGCTGATTAATCGAAAGCAGCAGTTTTTCGCAGTAAAGATTTTCCGCGAAAAACTGATGTTTTTGATATTTTTGGTTGACTTTTAGGGTTTTTAAACGACATTTCTATGCCGCGAAAAACTGATGTTTTCGATATTTTTGGTGGGTTTTTGGTCGACTTTTGTCAGCTTGTATATTTTTCCAGAGACATCTCTAAGGATAACCCTTTACACCACCGCCTAGTCCATGATTCGAGCTTTTCATTGGTTCATGCGGATTCCACCTATCTGCTGATTGAACAAAATTATCCTAATTTTGCTAAGGTACCCTATTTCCTGCGATAAACTGATGTTTTACGTTACGCTATTTTGTGGAGTTTTTTCGCTTGGATAAACCTACAAGCTAACATATTTGCTTAGTCAAATTCTACGGTTCGTCGTCATTAGTGTTCCTCCGTATACTTTCTACCTACAAAGTATTTTAATGTTCAAACCAAAGTTTTACCTATCAGTGAGTACAAACATGTAATGAATTTCGATCTCTGGAAAGCGAATTACATGTAAAAAGGTCCTCAGTTCGCTAATCTACTCTGAGCCTCCGTGAACTCTTATACAGCAGTCTTGAACTTGTACTCCACAACGTTGAAAATCAACATCAACCGCAACAACAATTCCAACTACGGTGCATTGCTGATCTCAACATTTTCCATGTGAAGTCACAGACCTTGACGTTGGCATTACCGTTGATCATCCAGAGCACGCCGCAGACTTTTCCACCAGCATTTCCACGTCGGCGTATCTCAGTCCGTACTTTGTGGCATAGTCCTGCGGTAGCTTTGCCTTTTGCATCCATATGACGTCCGGGTGGAGTGCGTTGGATTCTTTGATCCATTCTCCGCCAATGATATTGCCTTCACTGTCCAGTTCCAGCAAGTAGGTGTATAGAACCTCCTTCATATAATCTTTAATGCGACCTGAATCCACAAGACCACCGTCTGTATACGTCACGTCGATCAAAGTGAGACTCGATTTAACGTATACAATACTTTTGGCATTTGTGTTCCAGCTGTACGAGTCGAAGCCATAGAAAGTCTTGGCCGCCTCACTCGCCTTGAAGGCTGTCTGTTCAAGTACTTTGAAACTGTAAACAGCGTGATGATCCGCTATAATACCCGGATCAGCGTCGATAATGAAACTGGCATTAAGTCGCCCCAACATGTTGGCAGCGACGATGTGCATGGACCCCGGATTCGCATCTCGAAACGAATCATCATAGGCTCTGCCATAGTCGTCGAACCCAGTACTGATAACTCTGTACCGTTGACCAATATATAGGTCCATAAAGTACTTGTTATAATACACTTCCGAGAGCAAGCCTTTAATGTCCATGGGCTGGAACGTCGTGTCCTTGTACTTTACAGCGCACTTGGGCTCGTTCTCTAGGATAGATGCTACTGCCCACCCAGCTTGGATGTTGAAATCCGCTCGAATGCAAACGGGATTAGTGTTGCTCTCACGCGCTAAACAGACGCTGGTCGACTTCATAAACACTCCAGTTCCGTTTTGGCAGTCTGCGTTCGTAGTACATCCAATATTGTGGATTTGGCTATCAATACCATCGTAATTCGACACTCCGTCCGTGATCGTTTTAACGTCCATTCCAAAAGCCGTTGCATAAAGCTCGGCTGGGCTCGGACGACTAGGGTTCCACTTGTAGTTGATACCATCTTGGTAACTAAACCAGGATCCGCCGGGCCAGGGTGTTTTCTTGGCTACGCCAGAGGTGGGGAGTTTGTTCAGGTTAATTTCCAGCGTAGATCCTAAGTATGCCTTCAGGTTACTCAGGTCGTCGACGTAATCCGACGTAAAAAGCCTCCAGCTGACGGCGAGGCGGATTCGCACCTTTCAACGAGTTTAGTGACGAGTCGACAGAAATCATGTTCGTATCGGAATTGATATTCGACCAAGCAGCCGCATGGTGCAGTGGCACAGCAAGTAAGGCAATGGCACCTAGAGTTAAGTCGGCTATAGTCATGACGACGGGGACTCTTGGTATCTCGACGGTGTATTTTGAAAAATGACGGACATGGAAAAACTTACATGGGTGGATGTGATGAGACATTTATCTGAATCTCCAACTCAGGATCAGCGTATGCATACCGGTAACAGAACAGAAAGAGCGGGGGCTGGTAAGGAACGACCAACACATGGCTTCCGGAGCGACTATTACGTAAGCGATAGAGCATGCTCGTCAAGCCTATAATAGGAATACTGTACCGTATACCAATGTCACATATGGGAGTGATGTCAAGGTTAGCTCAGTTTAAGGTTCTAAAAGAGAACGGTCAAAATCTGCTCATTCAATGAACTATTTGAGCAGGTTTTTCGAGCAAATCGTTCAGGAAATCAATAACCTGACGCAACCTTATCCTGAAGGGTAAGGTTATTCAGGCTCCGTAGGCCTTTACCTTGACACCTCTATATGGGAGTACTTAAAGGCAACACAAGGCTCTTGAAGGACGCTGGACAATTAAGTAAAAACTCAAAAAACTAGCTACACAAGTTGGATACTTGTGAAAATGGGCCTGGCGATCGCAAAGCCACAATTTTGTAAGATCTACTTACAGTACATGTAAGTTACACGAATAGTATTGTGAGATTCATCCAATTTGGCTAAAAGAATAGTAAATCTGCCAGATTAAGAGGCTTATTTACATTTGCGAACCTTATTTAATAAATAAATACGTCATGTAACCCTCGATAATGTCCGTAACCCTCGATTTATTTAGTTGGCGTACAAATCACAGAAAGGCAGATTTCCACAACGAGCACACCGAATACCGGTTTTGTAGCTGGCATTCTGCGACAACACGATTCAAAACGGCGTGAGGCAGAATAACGATGCAGGTTGAATGTATTTTGCTTTGGCCGATTTTTTATAATAACGAGAAGGGAATGGGGTACTATAACCATCCAACCTAGTAGCAACTCTTCCGGTTTGGTGATATATAATTGTTTTATTAATACTAGTAGGTGAAGGTAGAGAAAGCAGCAAAAAGAAATTATATTTTGGTTTTATCGAAGACACTAAGCTTTATGTCGGTAGAGTCATTCAAATGGAGTTCGTATACCTCAGTAAAAACATTAGTACTTATGGCTCTATAGAGTCTATTCTCACTTTTAAAAAAATGTCAAATACAAAGCGGAGACTTCATGCAGTGGATTAATAAATAGATCTTATTTTTTACGCAGCACTTTTAGAGAACCGGGTACATTTATGATTGCTATGACAAATGAGTCCCTGTCACTTTATGACGACTGAATACAAGCTTAAAGAATTGAGGACAACTTCGTGATTTCAAATCAACATAATTTTGACACCTAGTCATTCATTGTGAAGATACGTTTAAAATTGGTGCACTCGTCTGAAAGACTGACCGTAGTTGTTAGCGCACGACTTACCATTAGATCTGCTGGTTTTGTCATCATTGTCCTCTTTCTCAATTTATTTCAAATTGTCAAATTCGCGGAGGTAAAGATCCCTGTAGAGATCGGAATAAAATGTTTTGGATGCTTAGTCTGCTTCGTGCATCTATGGCCACGATGCTACTATTGATCTTTGGGAAAGAGGTATTCCGACAAAAGAGTCACTAAAGAAGATTGCTGGAAACATATACCGCATTTTAGTGTAAGTGAACGACTGCTGGTTTCCAAGCCAATAAATTATTCTTATGCATTCACTCGCAGCGGGCGAGTGTGTCGTCTATTACACATTGTCGCACCATTCCACCACCGCAGTGAATAAGCGTAACGAGGAAAGCATAGCGTAACTTTGAGTTTGTCATTCTTAGCGTCGTAGCGTAGCTAATTTTTGCTTGAGGCTGGCAACACTGAGATCATTATGAAGAATTTTAGTTTTGACGTCAAACGGCCAAACAAAGCGAAGGTTTAACAATGTCTCCAGCCATCACTCGGTGTCTTGCCTTTCACAACCAATCGCATCGCCTGAGACGAACTCAAGCCCAGCACCGCGCTCAGTTTCATTTTAACGTCCAATACAGTTTGAGCGTAAAACGATCATGTCCTAGCAAATTTTGACTCCATACAATAACTTCATCATCGTCCGTTCACGTCAATTCTGAGGGCTTAGAGACGTTTGCAGACAGAAATCAGCAGGAGCAGAATGCCTAAAAGGTTCTAGTCGTTTAGAAGCTGCAGAATCGTCTAATGCTTTGTACGCGTTTGTCCCAATAGCAAAATAGTGGAAACGGCGACGTAGGAGACGCGTAAAAAGTAGTGAGGCAACTTGACTGATCCCAGGTTATCCATACACTCGAAAGACTGGATAGTACCAAGGTCAAATCCAATGTAGCGATATCGCGGTGTGACATGCATTAGATTTTACGTTGTACATACGCGAGCGAGTACGACTTGCTTGCAAGTTAAGTCCCTACCGATATGACTGTAGAAGCGCTTCGCCATTGACATAAAACAATTCTGGTATCTCTGTATCTTCTTCAGTAGGCAAAACTTGAGTCATATTGCAATGTTGTGGTCCGCCATATCGTTGTTTGGCAAACAGAATCCAGCAAACTAAGACCAAAAGGTGAGAAAAAAATACTCTTGCTGTAGCAGATCAAACGCTAACCAGATAGCCTTCGTATCACCCCAAGAGAATTGCACGCGAAATCGCACGTTGAAAGTAAGTTTTTAAAAACTTCCATCACAAAAAAAAAAAATTAGCACCATGGGCAAATCCATCGCGTGCCCCGTGTTCTCGCAGCATTCAATGAAGGTGCTCAAGTCCAGCGTCAAGTTGCCGTGACGCCTTCTAGTCTGTCCTTAAGTGAAGAAAACAAGGTCGCTACAGTGTATCACGTTTTGACAGCATGAAAATAATGATTTTATTAAAGGTTACACACCTTCCGCGTACCCCGATTTAGCATTCCGGGTAACCCTCAATAAGATCATTTTCATACCCTCGTAAACTGCGGATTTGGGACAGGCAAATAACTTAAATTCGACAATAATACTACTGTAATCTAAAAAAAAATTAAATCGTTTCTGGACCCAAAATATGGCGCCACGATTTTTGATATCGACATTGGGTTAAGAAAAGGTGCAGAAAACCGCAAATTGGGCGTTGCCGATCACACTGCAACATCCTAGTTGAAGCTCACGGAAAGATTCGATAGAGAGGATGGACTGTACCTAGTTGAAGCTCACGGAAAGATTGGAAACTGGATGGTGCTGCCAGGTACTGAAAGAGTCGATCCCAGTTGGCCCTCAATAAGTTGGATGGTTATTTAGAAATTTATTATCAGTTACAGAGGTCCCTTCTGTCACGAATTAAAAATGGATTTGTTAAATTCCAGATTACCCCTTCCGTTTAATTTCCAAATGACAGCATCCGAGCAAGCTCAATCACGCAACCTAACCACAATCATTATCACAGCGCATCCAGCTTTACTGTAGATTTTCAAAATCCATTGCATTTTTCATTCTTATCAAAATCACACGTCAGCAAATCCATTACGCAGCAACATCTGATTTATTCCCCACGTTATGTGCTATAATTTGTGGAAAGCCGCATTCAAAAAAAATACGCATTTACCTTTTTCAAGGTAGAAAACTCCCTCTCCTAAGGCGCTTGTTCAAGTGCCGGTATGGCGTTCTGTACTAAAAAATAGTGACACATGATTGGACAAAACAAATTGATGTTTGACACATTACTGTTCCGAGATCGTTGTTGTAAAACGTAGTCTATTTAGTAAAGATTAACTATTAGCTACAATAAATTTTCTTAGTACTCTGTGTAAACCTTCCTCTGATCGATACTCATCCCGATGAAGCGAGAGTAAAAAATTCCGACGATCATTCGGTCGGTCTTGCATCTCACCCTGGATGCTTTCGAGACATATCAGCATGCTCGTCAAGCCTATACATGTAATAGGAATTTTGCCCAATACAGCCGTGGACTGTACCGTATACCAATGTCACATATGGGAGTGATGTCAAGGTTAGCTCAGTTTAAGGTTTTAAAAGAGAACGGTCAAAATCTGCTCATTCAATGAACTATTTGAGCAGGTTTTCGAGCAAATCGTTCAGGAAATCAATAACCTGACGCAACCTTATCCTGAAGGGTAAGGTTATTCAGGCTCCGTAGGCCTTTACCTTGACACCTCTATATGGGAGTACTTAAAGGCAACACAAGGCTCTTGAAGGACGCTGGACAATTAAGTAAAAACTCAAAAAACTAGCTACACAAGTTGGATACTTGTGAAAATGGGCCTGGCGATCGCAAAGCCACAATTTTGTAAGATCTACTTACAGTACATGTAAGTTACACGAATAGTAATACTACTGTAATCTAAAAAAAAATTAAATCGTTTCTGGACCCAAAATATGGCGCCACGATTTTTGATATCGACATTGGGTTAAGAAAAGGTGCAGAAAACCGCAAATTGGGCGTTGCCGATCACACTGCAACATCCTAGTTGAAGCTCACGGAAAGATTCGATAGAGAGGATGGACTGTACCTAGTTGAAGCTCACGGAAAGATTGGAAACTGGATGGTGCTGCCAGGTACTGAAAGAGTCGATCCCAGTTGGCCCTCAATAAGTTGGATGGTTATTTAGAAATTTATTATCAGTTACAGAGGTCCCTTCTGTCACGAATTAAAAATGGATTTGTTAAATTCCAGATTACCCCTTCCGTTTAATTTCCAAATGACAGCATCCGAGCAAGCTCAATCACGCAACCTAACCACAATCATTATCACAGCGCATCCAGCTTTACTGTAGATTTTCAAAATCCATTGCATTTTTCATTCTTATCAAAATCACACGTCAGCAAATCCATTACGCAGCAACATCTGATTTATTCCCCACGTTATGTGCTATAATTTGTGGAAAGCCGCATTCAAAAAAAATACGCATTTACCTTTTTCAAGGTAGAAAACTCCCTCTCCTAAGGCGCTTGTTCAAGTGCCGGTATGGCGTTCTGTACTAAAAAATAGTGACACATGATTGGACAAAACAAATTGATGTTTGACACATTACTGTTCCGAGATCGTTGTTGTAAAACGTAGTCTATTTAGTAAAGATTAACTATTAGCTACAATAAATTTTCTTAGTACTCTGTGTAAACCTTCCTCTGATCGATACTCATCCCGATGAAGCGAGAGTAAAAAATTCCGACGATCATTCGGTCGGTCTTGCATCTCACCCTGGATGCTTTCGAGACATATCAGCATGCTCGTCAAGCCTATACATGTAATAGGAATTTTGCCCAATACAGCCGTGGACTGTACCGTATACCAATGTCACATATGGGAGTGATGTCAAGGTTAGCTCAGTTTAAGGTTTTAAAAGAGAACGGTCAAAATCTGCTCATTCAATGAACTATTTGAGCAGGTTTTCGAGCAAATCGTTCAGGAAATCAATAACCTGACGCAACCTTATCCTGAAGGGTAAGGTTATTCAGGCTCCGTAGGCCTTTACCTTGACACCTCTATATGGGAGTACTTAAAGGCAACACAAGGCTCTTGAAGGACGCTGGACAATTAAGTAAAAACTCAAAAAACTAGCTACACAAGTTGGATACTTGTGAAAATGGGCCTGGCGATCGCAAAGCCACAATTTTGTAAGATCTACTTACAGTACATGTAAGTTACACGAATAGTAATACTACTGTAATCTAAAAAAAAATTAAATCGTTTCTGGACCCAAAATATGGCGCCACGATTTTTGATATCGACATTGGGTTAAGAAAAGGTGCAGAAAACCGCAAATTGGGCGTTGCCGATCACACTGCAACATCCTAGTTGAAGCTCACGGAAAGATTCGATAGAGAGGATGGACTGTACCTAGTTGAAGCTCACGGAAAGATTGGAAACTGGATGGTGCTGCCAGGTACTGAAAGAGTCGATCCCAGTTGGCCCTCAATAAGTTGGATGGTTATTTAGAAATTTATTATCAGTTACAGAGGTCCCTTCTGTCACGAATTAAAAATGGATTTGTTAAATTCCAGATTACCCCTTCCGTTTAATTTCCAAATGACAGCATCCGAGCAAGCTCAATCACGCAACCTAACCACAATCATTATCACAGCGCATCCAGCTTTACTGTAGATTTTCAAAATCCATTGCATTTTTCATTCTTATCAAAATCACACGTCAGCAAATCCATTACGCAGCACATCTGATTTATTCCCCACGTTATGTGCTATAATTTGTGGAAAGCCGCATTAAAAAAAAATACGCATTTACCTTTTTCAAGGTAGAAAACTCCCTCTCCTAAGGCGCTTGTTCAAGTGCCGGTATGGCGTTCTGTACTAAAAAATAGTGACACATGATTGGACAAAACAAATTGATGTTTGACACATTACTGTTCCGAGATCGTTGTTGTAAAACGTAGTCTATTTAGTAAAGATTAACTATTAGCTACAATAAATTTCCTAAGTACTCTGTGTAAACCTTCCTCTGATCGATACTCATCCCGATGAAACGAGAGTAAAAAATTCCGACGATCATTCGGTCGGTCTTGCATCTCACCCTGGATGCTTCCGAGACATATCTGCAAACGTATTTCACGTAACCTCGAACTGGCAAATTTCTTTTCAAACGCAATAACCGCTTGCACTTGCTCCAAGGTTTTTTTTCCAAAGATAGCCTATATGCTCATGCTCTGTCCTTCGTATTCCTTGGAAAATATTTTCGTTACGGAGTTGCCATAGCCATGTCGCTCCTATCGAACACAACGCCCACCACAATCTGGACATTTCCTTACTGCACGCTTGGGCTTGGCGGCCACATCTAATCGTTAGCCTCTGCATAATCGCCGGTGAAATCGGTGGTGCCTGCCCGGTTACAAAATACCACTTGTATGGATCTAAATCCGTTGCATTGGCCCACCAACCGTTCCATAAACTTAAAACGCGTGCCCATAGTTTCTGTGCACGCGTACACCCCCACACTATATGTGTGACCCCTTTCCCGGGAGCTAAGCAATGATCGTCCATTGCGCACCCGCCTTGTGATGAATATCCATCGTAAAAACAATTCAGCTGGAACGTAGCCATTCGATAAAGACTCCATCGTTGATAGTCCGACAGCATGTGGTTATGCTTCCATACATCTCTTGTTGTCTGATCTTGTACAAAACCATTCCAAGTATCTCGCTCCCTTTTATCTTGCCATCGTGCTTCAACTCTGTGTAAGGGCTTCGCGATTATCTTGTAATACAGTCCTCAAAAAGTCCTCCGCAACCAATGTTTGATGGAGCTAGGGCGAGCGTCGGCATTCGTTTCCCATGCGATTCCATGAATGGCCGGGTGTGCTTCAAATACTAAGCCATGCGGCCACTCCTTCTCCTTCGAAAATCCTGGCTTCTGGTCCGGTGACACCAGCTTCACGCAATCCCAGTACAAACCATCTTGCCTTTGCCGTAACCTGCAATGATTACCAGTCTTACCATCCACTCCGATTATCGTCCTCGCGCCTTATACCTTCCAATCCCTTGAGAGCCATTGTTTAGGCGACCAAAGTAAACGAAATGGTCCTGGATCTCCCAAGCATTGTCCAATCGCCACACGTGGAGTGCAGAGGATTATTGTCAGGAGCCAGCGTCCTACCTTCGCCCTTGTGTGTCCTTTCTTCGACTTGAACTGCGCTGTCCACGAAAACGTATTGTCTGACACCTTCTTGATGCGTAG
>MIQA02005542.1:0-12218 GCA_001887855.2 Sclerospora graminicola
AAAAGACTAAAAACAAAAAACGGTCGACCAGTCAACAGCACACCGAAATAAAAACGGTGCTAACATCAACCTCAACTCAAGGAAGTAACACCCAGGGACAAGGAAAGGACAAAAAGCAGGCATTAAATTTAACGAGTGTCGGCACTAAGGAGAAAGAGATGGTACATTGTATAACCACTCAAAAAGAAAAGGACATCAGTGGCGACAAGTTACACCAATCTATCGGGGACCATGTGAAACAGGAAGGCCAAGGAAAAGGAACAAAAATTAAGAAATTGCCAGAAGCAGATCAAAACGATCACCATGACTCAAAGAATCTAGAGTCAACCAAGGACAGTCAATTACGTAAACAGGCACAACACGCGGCTTTACTAATTGAGGAAGGCAAGATCAAAGACAAGATAAGGGGAATATTGGATGATCTATAGGTTAGCAACGGTTCCATGGAGGATTTTCCTTTGAGTGAACAAAGCACTACTCTACATCCAAACAAAGTTACCTTAGAAGAGGCAGAAAAGCTCATGGGTATCAGACGTATTACAACACCGGCGACAGGCAACTGTCAGGTGTATGCAATATGTCAGGCACTAGCGGCACTTCAATTTCAAAATGAAAATGCGGAAGCTCTGGAAATTTTAGCTCGACTGGTTAAGGAAGGAAGTCATATTCGAGCCTTACTTGACTTCGAAATAAAATTCCCTGCAGGTATCCGTAAACACACTTTACTGGGATTAGAAAGGGGATACGAAAAAATTTCAGCGAAGGAGTCGGCTCGCGAATTCAAACTTTATCTCAGGGACTTCGCAACCAGTGGATCTAAGATTACGGATACAGTCCCACAAAAGGCATGGGGAAGTAACGATACATTGGCCACAATAAGTACGTTACTTCAGAAAGACATCTTTGTCATAAACACAAATGCAAGGATGGAGGAACCGGGCGTAATTCATTACGCCCCAGAAACACGTAACAAAAAACAAAACTGTTACATGATGAGTGGAGAGTATCCAATGCCAGTACAGAATTGTATTGATACCGTTCGAAAATTAAAACAAACGGAGCCAAAGAATCATAAGCAATGGCCAATTGTTCTTTTCTTTAAAGAAGCACATTACTCGGTGTATATTCATGGGATGAGAGCTCATGATGAAAAGTTAGGTGATGAAGTGGATGTAATCACGACTGACAATAGCAGTGGTAGTGATTCAGACGAAGATTATGATGATGATCGATGTATTAACACTGAATGTGGACAAAATGTGGATATTGTCATGGATGAGGTCTCCGACCAACCAGAGAAGGTAACCGGAATCCTAGTAGATATGAAATCCCAACAGACACTGCAGTCTGAAGATTGGGACGAAATGATGGAGGATATTATGAATAGGCTGGGCGGACCGTCTATTCATGATTATTTTAAATGTAACATTGAGCAGATTTTTCTGTCTCATGATCCTGGTCTGCTAGAAGTACTTCACTTCCTAACGGAAAAAGTCGGACGGCAATCTATTCCAGAACAAATTCAGTTACTGGAAGCAGATTTGACTCAACCAGACACCCGTGAGAAAGTGATGAGTCAATACAACATACCAGAGTCGGTATTGTCCCAATGGTACCATCGAAGCTGGTTGGATACGGAAAATAGTAATGAACAAAAATTACTAGGGTCAGCTTCGGATGCTGTAGATCAACCAGAAGTTGAGCACGATGCATTAATTGAGGAACATGAGAGAACAACCAAAGCAAAACGGTTGTGTACAAGAACAGATCCTAAAGAAAATGGGACACAGGATTTAACAAAATCAATCCGTTATGTACGAGGAACAAATGTTCCAGTTGTTCAACTTCAACTTGAATTAGTGGACGACTCCAATAAATGTGTTCCAAGTCCAAAAGCGACAACAGAACACTGGAGAAAGACTTGGGCTGCTTTAGAGGCATTTTGGAAGCAACAGACCAAAGTGCCCTTTCCACACCTCAATAGAGGTCCAGAAGTATGGAAAACAGCAGCGGACAAGGAGAGTATACTACTATTGGAATTCTTACAAATATTTGAAGGAGCTCCTTACATTTTAGATAGTATGACAACGGAGACGATGATTGCTGTCACGCGAATATGGCGTGAACAATGTTGGTGTGGTGTGTCCATGTTAGAACAAGGCAAAAATTCACAGCACTCAGGAATGGAATGTATTACGCCGTAATCATTACGGAGGTATCAAGTTAATCCAATTATGTGCCCCAGAGAGAAAACCAACATTGGCTAGATACTTGATAAGCGCATATATATACGCGGAACAATTCGCAGCTATGGTGGGAGAAGATTATCTTTCGAGTGATTCCATAACGGATTTATTGCGACGTCACTTAAAGGTGCAGGCAGCTTATAAAGACTATGGAGAAGGATTTGATAAAGTCTTGGAAGAGGAAGGTTCAACCTGGACAGACTTACATGAATGGATGAATATCATTGCGGATCACTTTACAAACATCCCTGACTCTTCATGGGACAACTTTGATGAATCACAAGGTTCATCACTTTGTTACTAAGGGCAACGAACCGATTAGTGACATAGCCACGCATGATTATTTTGATTTGTCATTGATGGACAGTTACGCAAAATATAGGCTCTTAAAGGAAATGTAATTCCAGTTGATTACATCAAAAAGACATATTGTATCTCGTCAACCGCCAGACAATAGCGGTCGTATACGAGTAATGATGATGGTGAAATATGAAGTAAAAGCCTTCTATTGCAAGAAACAATTCCGAAGCTTATGGTTGGGTTTTTGCGGAATTATAGTGAGATGGTTGTGGCATTTGCGCAATCAAAATCAATTTTCAATGGTTTAAGACATACTTTTGCAGAAACCAGTAAATTTTTATGGGCTCAAAGCAGAGCCCAACTAGACACAGTTGCTTTATTGGAGCAACAACAACCTTTGACGAGGAAAGACGGGATGCGTCTGCAATTGTGTATCCAGTGCGTTTTAAACCCCTTACCAGCACCGCGAACAGCGAGCAGATACTCGGCATCCGAGCAATTGTATCACCAGGAAGATCCAGATCCCCATTTAATTTCTAGGATAAGGTATTATATAGTAGCCAATAGTTGATAACTAAAATGGACTACCTTACACGAAATTTTGGTACCCCCAGTTCTCAATTTGCCGACAAGCCCTCACCCAACAAGGATGGGGAGGGTCCAGACGGAATCATGGAGCCAAGGAATCATACGGAGAATTGGCCTGGGAACGGGACCAGGCCCCCCATCGCGGGCCGGATGGTCGACAGACCAGGAGCCAAGGGATACGCAGTTACATCACTCCCCGGGGAGTGATGAAGTAGCTGCAACTACGATTCCGGAAAAGGCTGCGGATGGACCGGAGCCGCCACCTGAAACGACCGATGCCTCATAATCTGTTTTTCTTCGGAATCGTTCTGAAAGAGCCGGTCCCTTTATACCTGATTCTAAGATGGTGAGTTCAACAGACAAACTGTTGGATAAACCAGAAATCAAAATTAGGTCAGTAACGTCACTATTGTCGAATACAATAGATAGGCGTGTCAATTCAGTGATAGACATAACGGAGGTTTGGTGTACTGCTATCAACCAGACCTACCAGTCTTCACTGTGGATGCAAGCATGGATAGCTAATATGTAGCAACTGTTTGAAAAGAACGATGGTAAAGCTAAAGGGCCGGCGACACGATACGCGCCCAACGTACACCGATTTCCAAAATCAAACAAGCAATGTGAATGTCCGTTCGACTTTTTTGAACATATTATGCTAAAAAAACACAAGTTTGGACAAAATGGAGAAAAAGCGTAAGGGGAACAGCACTTCGCGTTCAGTCGTTACACCAATCCTATGAAAGGAGCTCACGACGGACGTACGGACAAGAAGTTTCTCTTCAGGCAGGTCAAGAACCGCGATATGCGGCGAAAGTACCAATTACGGGAACACCAGTGACTACAGTCGTCATGAAAAAATTTCCGTTCCGTGGAATTTACGACGACTCACTAAGAGATACAGCATGTTGGAAACAAACTTTCGAAGTACGGAGGTATTTCAAGACCATGCATTATGGAAATAAAGCAGTACACCTTCCAGGAGAGGTTTCCAGCTGGGAGGAAAATGTACGGCTATTACGGTTGAAGTGTTTTCGCCTCTGGGCTGGAGTAACAGCGTATGCAAAAACACCTCAATATTATACAAGAATTTCTGAGTTCTTATCACAGGATGATATGAACTCGTCATCAATGGATATATATACGAAATTTCGTATAACAAATGAATTACGGATGCCTTCAGCAGACACTGGTTTGTTATGGAGGACACAAGGAAGAGCTCATTTTTAGACCAAGATATTTATGCAAAGGCAATTTGAAACAAGAGTGGAAGGATTGCGTCTTCAATTATGTATCCAGTGCAAGTTATACTACCCATCAGCACCGCTTTCAATAGCGAGTAGATACATGGAGACCATCCAACCGCGATTGCATGAAGATCCTGCGCCAATGAATAACATACAGATTAGATCATTTATAGTAGCCAATAGTTGTTAACTAACATGGACTACCTTACACGAAAATTTTTGGTACCCCAGTTCTCAATTTGCTTTATCGCACACACCTGGCTCAGGTGGATTGGAGAACGACTAAGAACCTTAACAGCTACCACGACAATGCGCGTCCCGGACCCTGGGTCCGGTCCACCATCTAGCGGTGGCATGTCGGCAGACCCGACGAGTGAAGAGATGGAGCTATCCAGCTCACCTGGAAAGGAGGGTGAGGCGGATAACTCGGCGCGAGGGGAGGGAACAGAGGTCGAAGAATCTCACGCTCCAACGACTACAACCACTGAACCTGATTCGACGGAGAGCCAGGTGAACTCAGCTGGTTCCCGTAAACATGATTCTAAGATTGATACTTCGACAGGTGGTACATCGAAGACATCAGAAATCAGAATCATTTCTGAAACCGTACCACAATCCGGAAATAAAAAGGTCAAAGTTAATTCAGCAGAGGACCTAGCCGGGGCATTGAGGGCTGCACTGGAAAATGCTTCCCAGACCTCACCGAAGGTAAAAGCATGGCTAGACACCATGCAACAACTATTTGTGCAAGTGTATGTAAAGGCCAAGGTTCCAACATCTAAGTTGTCTCCTAGTGCGAAACGCTTGCCAAAACTCAAAAAAGGAGAAAATGACTGTCTCCTGGAGCTATTTGAGCACATTGTGGTCAAAGAGAAACAGAATTGGTCAGAATGGAAACAACGAATTGTTGGTGCGGCTATCAGTGCGCAGAAGTCAAACCAAACATTCGAAGGAATTTTGCGGAAAATGATAGGACAGGCAGCTGTACGTCAAGCGGGTCAAGATCCGCCCCCACTTTCAGGTTGGGCGGCGAAAATTGCACCCAAGGAAAAATCAATCGTGCAGAAAGTTAACACGACTGATTTTCTTTTCCGTAAGGAAATTTATGATGGGACGTTGATCCCTGAACTACGAAAAATCTGTGAGAGGGAATACGCTAAGTTTGCACCAACTAAACTAAGGGATGGAACCGATCACGAATGGACAATTGTGCAAGGACTTTTGGAAGGTAATATTATCGCAAGACGAATCCCACAATTTGTCAAAAGGATAATGTCACCAGAACATCATGTGCGTTTGATTCAAACAATAAGAGTCCAGGTGGAAGGATGTTTGATAATGGACATGAAAGGTGAAAGTCCGATTAAAGCGGCCTTTCTAAGTACGAAGTGCATACAAGAAAGTATCGCCACTGCTGCAGCGACTAGGTCGAAAGGTTCAAAGGAGTTATGGGCGATGATTGCCCAGGTGAAAACGATAAGTTACAATGCTAACAATCATTCGATTTATTTTCACTTTTACACTCGTGACATGGCGGAACAATTCGTGGAAGTCAAGGTAACATTTCATCGGTACGATCATACGGTATATACCTTACACAAACGTAAGGAAGATGGTGACGACTCGATATGGAACAACCAAGCGGACTGTAATGGAGATAAAATACACTCAAGCTGTTTACTATGCTTGCGTGTTAAGGAATGTGTCACGAACTACTGACCTGACACAATTATATACTATGTTGAAAAAGGTATTGGATGTACCGTTTCAATTAGAAGATATGGATAATGGAGGACCCTTGTCGGAAAACTCCACATCCGTGGGCTTAACATTGGCCACGAAGAATTGTCCAGAAAAGCTGATTAATATAAGCCGTTGGTATTGGAATCAAGTAATGGTAATAATTGAACACCCCAAAATGAGGGGTCGGCGTCAATGTTTACGCTGTGGTAAGTTGGGGCACCCAATGAAACAATGTACGAAGAAATACAAAAGACACGATGCATCGTAATCGCTACCGAGGACACGGAAAAAGTGGAGGAGTTCGTGGAAACCTTTTCCAGTATGGACGATTTGAGGAATCAAATTGATACTCACAGAAAAGCTACTGTTGACGGAATCAATAGTAAACACGATGAAGCAAAGAACGAGGAAGAAAAAGAAAGTGAGAATCCTATTTCATCAGCTTCTTCCGATACGGACATATCAAATCAACAAGAGGAAGCCCCAACACAGAATTCCTCCAGCGAAGGAACATCGTCGGACTGGGTTAATGTTACGGTAAAAAAAGACTAAAAACAAAAAACGGCCGATCAATCAACAGCACACCGAAATAAAAAAGGTGTTAACCTCAACCTCAACACCAGGAAGTAACACTCAGGGTCAAGAAAGGACAAAAAGCAGGCATTCAATGTAGCGAATGGCGGCACTAAAGAAAAAGAGTGGGTACATCGAAGTACCACTCAAAAAGAAATAAACATCACTGGCGAAAAGATCCACCAATCTATTGGGGACCATGTCAAACAGGAAGGCCACGGCAACGGAACAAAAATTAAGAAATCGCCAGATGCAGACCACAACGAGCACCATGACTTAAAAAAATCTAGAGTCACCCAAGGACAATCAATTACGTAAACAGTCACAACAAACAGTTTGTCTAATTGAGGAAGGAAAGATCAAAGACAAGATAAGGGATATATTGGATGATCTAAAAGTCAGCAACGGTTCCATGGAGGATTTTCCTTTGAGAGAACTAAATACTACCTCACATCAAAAAAAGTTACCTTAGCAGAGGCAGAAACGCTTATGGGTATAAGACGTATTGCAACACCGGCGACAGGAAACTGTCAGGTGTATGCAATATGTCAGGCACTCGCGACGCTGCAATTTCAAAAGGAAAACGTGGAAGTGTTGGAAAATTTAGCCCGGCTGATTGAGGAAGGATGTCATATTCGTGCTCTGCTTGATTTCGAAATAAAATTCCCTGCAGGAATCCGTAAACACACTTTATTGGGATTAGGAAGAGGATATGAAAAAATCTCAGCGAAGGAGTCAGTTAGCGAATTTAAACTTTATCTCAGGGACTTCGCAACCAGTGGATCTAAGATCACAGATACAGTTCCACAGAAGGCATGGGGAAGCAACGATACTTTGGCCAGAATAAGTACGTTACTTCAGAAAGACATCTTTGTCATAAATATAAGTGCAAGGATGGAAGAACCTGGCGTAATTCATTACGCACCAGAAACACGTAACAGAAAAAACAAAACTGTTACATGGTGAGTGGAGACTATCCAATGTCACTACAGAACTGTATTGACACAGTTCGAAGATTGAAGCAAAAGGAGCCAAAAAATCATACGCTATGGCCAATTGTTCTTTTCTTTAAAGAAGCACATTACTCGGCGTATATTCATAGGTTGAGAGCTGTAGATGATAAATCTGACGGTGAAGTGGATGTAATCATGACTGACAATAGTAGTGGAAGTGAGTCAGACGAAGATTATGATGATGATCGATGTATTAACATTCAACATGGAAGAAATGGGGATATCGTTATGGATGAGGTCTCAGACCAAACAGAGACGGATAACGGAATCCTCGTAGATATGAAAACCCAACAGAAACGGCAGGCTGAAGAATGGGAGGAAATGACGGAGGATATTATTAATAGGCTTGGCGGACCGTCTATTCATGATTATTTTAAATGTGATATTGAGCAGATTATTCTGACTCATGCTCCTGGTTGGCTAGAAGTACTGCACTTCTTAACGGATAAAGTCGGGCGGCAATCTATTCCAGAACAAATTCAGTTCCTGGAAGCGAATCTGACTCAACCGGATACCCGTGAGAAAGTGATGCGTCATTATAACATACCAGAATCGGTATTGCACCAATGGTACCATCGAAGCTGGTTAGACATGACAAATAGTAATGAACTTAAATTACTAGAGTCAGCATCGGATGAGGTGGGACAACCAGAAGGTGAACACGATGAATTAATCGAGGAACATGAGAGAACCACCAAAGCCAAACGGTTATGTACACGGACAGATACTAACGAACAAGGTTCACAGCTTTCTACGAAACCAATCCGGTATGTACGTGGAACAGATGTACCAGTTATTCAACTTCAGAGAGAATTGGTGGAAGACTTCAATAACTGTGTTTCAAGCCCAAAAGAGTCTACAGAACATTGGATCAAAGCTTGGGGTGCATTAGAGGCAACTTGTAAGCAACAGTCCATGGTGCCATTTCCACACCAAAATAAAGGTCCAGGGGTATGGAAAACAGCAGCGGATAAGGAGAGCATGCTTCTTTTGGAATTATTACAAACATTTGATGGAGCCCCTTATATACTGGATAGTTTAACGACAGAGACGTTAATTGCTCTCACTCGAATATGGCGTGAACAATGTTGGTGTGCCATGTTAGAACAAGGCAAAATAATGGTATTGAAGGGGTGCAAGCCGCATGGTTTGGTGCGTGGGAACAGAGATATTTAGCACTGAAAGCACCAGAACAGCGGACATTAATTATTCACAGCACTCAAGAATGGAATGAACTACGCCGTAATCATTATGGCGGTATCAAATTAATCCGATTATCCAATGAGGAAATCTACATTGGCAAGATACCTGATAAGCGCATATATTTATGCTGAGCAATTCGCAGCTATGGTGGGAGAAGATTATCTTGCGAGTGATTCCATAATGAGACGTCACTTTAAGGTACAGACATCTTATGAAGACTATAGTGAAGGATTTAATAAAGTATTGGACGAAGAAGGATCAGCCTGGACAGACTTACATGACTGGATGAATATCATTGCGGATCACTTCATTAACATCCCTGACTCTCCAAGGCATAATTCAGATGAATCTCAAGGTTCATCTCCCTGTTACTAAGGGCAACGAACAGATAATGGATATAGCCACCCACGATTATTATGATTTGTCATCGATGGATAGTTACGCGAAATACAGGCTATTACAGGAAATGGAGTTCCAGTCGATAACATCAGAATCACATAATCAAAAGGGGGAGACCTCTCTCACCATTTTGACGCAAAATGTAAGAGGTTTCAAGAAAACAGATATAATTAGATGGTTAACATCGTGGAGATTTATGAAAGAGTCACATCGGCCCCACATTTTTGTACTCCAAGAAACTCACATCAACTCTTCAGAAACAGCTTCAGAATATACAAAGCAATGGAATCGTTTATGGGGAATTTATAACAGTGACCAAGAACATGCATATTGGAGTATTGGGGATGATAAAACGGGTGGAGTAGCAGTATTATTTCACCCAGATCAAGCCAAGTTCATAACTCCGTGTAAAAAGCACCTCTGGTCATCACGTTTCATCATGGTAGAGTGGAAAACTACGATGATTGTAAATATTTACGCTCCAGCTAGCAATTCCAACGAAAGAGAAATTTTCTTTACAGAAGTGGAACATATCCTTTCAAACAAATGGGATAAAATGATACTATGTGGTGACTTTAATTGTGTTGAATCCCCAGTGATTGATCGCTTAGGTGGAGAACGTAACAATAACACTGAGAGTATCAGTCTATCTCGTCTGGTGGAAAAATATCATTTAATGGATGCGAGGGCGCTCATAGGATCAATCTCTGGTGAAGACAAATTAGACCCGAGTGAACACTTTACTTATTGGAAAGGCAACTCGGCTAGTCGAATCGATCGATTTTATGTGTCCAAACGATTAACAGCATTAACTCAGTGGCTGGAAGTCAGTGAACCGCCTGTCTATTCAGACCATGCTCAAGTTCAACTCTATTTATCAGAAAAGAGTTAGCCAAAAAAAGAATATTTCAACCAGAGACCACGGTACCCTTTTTTTGGATCATCTCACTTGAGTACACACGACAAGATAGAAGAGGCATTACGAACAATATTGAATAGTCGAAATTCAGTTGACACGGAGTGGGACCAACTGAGTGCTAAAATTACGTCCACTCTTTTCCGTCTAGCCAAGAAATCCGCACGGCGGAGAAGACGAAGAGTAAGTCAGCTTCGAAGTTCATTAAGAAGTAATGCACGCACACGGAAACACCTAGTAACAGCTATAGCGGAGGCAATTCAAAAGTCGCATAAAGTACGTCAAGGAAGAAGACTGCATCGGAAAGAGGAGGATTTACGATGGCTTTACAAAAAGACTTCAGTGCGCGAAAAAGATCAAACGGTATCACAGATAACAGTACCTATCGAATCAAATATGCTTCCTGGAACGACGATACCAGATAAATTTGCGTTTATTTGGCGAGGAATTCTAGGGGTTGAGCATCGTGATGTACTATTACCAGACCTTCAACGGAAAATGGCAGATTTGTTTACAATTCCTTCCACTCGAATGGTGTCAGCAGAGCAGAATAACTTGTTAATGGCCCAGATAGAGGAATGTGAAGTTTTAAATGCTATTAAGCGACTGGAAAGACGTAAAGCAGCCGGGTCTGACGGATTAAACAATGATTTTTTCAAGGATTTTGCTGAAACTTTAAGTCCGACGTTGACAAAGTTATACAATCGATTACTTGAAGGACAAATGTCACCAGTGTCATTCCAACGAGCACTGGTGTTACCTTTGAGAAAAAAAGGGGATTCAGCAGACGCACTAGATTACAGACCTATTTCGTTACTACAAACTGGATATAAAATTTTTGCGAAAATACTGGCATTACGTTTACAAACCTTCTTAGGGTTACTAATTGGTGACACACAGCAAGGCTTTGTGTCAGGTAGACGTATGGAAAAGGCAGTCGCAATCATGATGGCTACCCTACAAACTGAACAAACACATCAAAGCCAGGTGTTACCGAACGGAGAGTGTCCTGGAATTTTATTTTTGGATTTCGCTAAAGCCTATGATACTGTGGATAGACAGTATCTATATCAGGTACTATCGCTCTTTGGGTTCAGTACAAGTTTTGTGAACTTAATTAGGAATTTACATGATGATACTACAGCTCAATTTCTAGTAAACAATCAGATTTCTCAACCAATAGAAGTCTGCTCAGGGATACGTCAAGGTTGTCCATTGGCACCACTGTTATTCATTTTAGCTGTGGAACCACTGGCGTTGGCTATTCACCAGGAGAATGAAATAGATGGAATTAACATTGGTATAGGTTTGGCTTCGGACAAGCACCAATTCTCGGCATTTGTGGATGATTCCACCATTTTCTTACAAAAAGCTGATCAGATGGGGAAAGCATTGAAAGTGGTTAAACGATTTGGAGAAATGGCAGGGCTGAAAGTACAACCTAAAAAGAGTAAATTTCTATTTCTAAGACCAACAATCCTTCCGGAAGAATGGGGAGGTATACCGGTCTTAAAGAAAGGAGAATCAACACTTTATCTTGGTTATGAAATTGGTCTGGGCAATATGACGGAAGTTAACTGGGGTCTGCGTATTCAACAAATACATCGGAGATTAGCGACAGCAGGGTCATGCTCTCTTTCGATTATGGACAGAGTTATGTTATTCAATACGGTGGTTTTACCGGCGATCACATTTACAGCAAAAGTATTTGATCCTCCGGAACACATTATGAATAAACTTACCGAATAACATTTGTCATACCATACAAATTGTTATAACCAACACAAACTCTTAGCCAATCACCATCGATCAGTTTTGGGTAAGGGATAAAAAAAATCTATGTGACACATTTGGGTGGACATCGCGCCATTGTCAAATCGATGGCGCGCGGACGGATGAAACACAGTGAAAGTAGAGGCCACAGTCCACGTACATATTAACGATCTGGGAGGGATAGCAGTGTAAACCCCTTCCTGATCATCATGGTGAC
>MIQA02005543.1:0-20362 GCA_001887855.2 Sclerospora graminicola
CTCTCACCGCTTGCCTCAGCTTAGTAATGCTCGTACGGCTCGCCACTCCATATACCCAGGTCTGTCCTGTACCCGATCTTCATATTCTAGGGCGGAGTTTAGTGACTCGGCCGATCGGGCCGGGATTTCCATATCACATCCAACTACAACATCTGTACCG
Organism: Sclerospora graminicola; assembly: GCA_001887855.2. Lineage (NCBI taxonomy): Eukaryota > Oomycota > Peronosporomycetes > Peronosporales > Peronosporaceae > Sclerospora > Sclerospora graminicola. The sequence goes on from MIQA02005543.1 coordinate 161, forward strand.
TTCATGACTCATTCCGATAACTGGATTCTGCTGTTCCTGATATATCTCTTCGCCATTGATGCCGTATCTCCAGTTTGTCTCGGTTGATCTAGTCGTGCACGTCCACGTGAACTCCACTTAACATCCAATATCCCGATCGGACCGTGACATTCGCCATTCCATTAATATCCGGTGCCAGGCGCAATAACGGTATTCGGCTTATTCCTTCACACTACAACAGCCCGTTGTCAACCGCCTTTCCTCGTATACGGAATCAGCCTTTCCCACCCATCAACGGTCCTATGATGATGGGTGTTCCCATCGTCACTAATCAACGGGCATGTGTGGTCCATCTTATTCTTAACTTTTTGTCAGATCGCTTCACCACAAATGCCCGGATAGACTTTTTATATTCTGGCTACTTGTGTCACCTTTACGTGTCTCAATAGCTCGATTTCAATCAATTCGTTCGGATAATCATTTTCCGCTATAATCGCTGCCAGTTGAGGCCCATAAATAACAGCACCGATTATTGCAATGTCAAATCTTTGTCTTCGTTTCGGGTCGCGGAGATGCACAATAGTCTGATTGCCGCATTTCCGACGTCTAAGAATCCGTCGATCTTGCGTACTGCTCATCTCATAGTTTCACATCAGATTTTCACATCATGTATCCAATTAGATTCGAGTTCAGCACCTCTTCCGTAATGACAATCACCGCTTATTGCGACCATAAAATAGGATATAGAGAAATTCTGCCTGGTGTAGAAGCCGAAGGAAAATTAGCTGGCCCTTATTTTTAAGTACCGGTAATTGATAACTTAACGTAGCGGAACGGATAATTTCCGGTTACGTAGATTATTGCCGAGAACGTCTCTTAGCCAATCAAATTTCTCTATAATTTATTCCAAGCGCTCTGATTGGCTACGGAGACGAATTACACGGTTTATTGCCGATTTATTGATCACGCTTGCGAGCTGCGATTTCAACGCCGCGCAAGCTTTACAGCGACGACGACCTCACCAAGACAGTAATAATGTATGTTGGCGACGCCAAGGTGAAGGTTTTGACAGGCAGCTAATTTGTGTGATGAATTAAAAAAATGAATTTTCATGACGATAATTTGTTTTAGGTGATGCAACAATCGAGCGGATAGATGTTCTTCGTTATCTTAACTTGATTGCTACAGACGTGGCATTGCATGGGTAACGCGCAGTCGAGCGTATAACAATTTAAGTATGTATATGTTTATTTATAAATATAAGCAAACGTGAAATATTGCAGTTTCGGGAATAATCTGGGTTACTCGTTTATTTATATCGTATAAATTCCCTCTTTTTCAGGTGGTTCAGCTGAGTCAATTTTAGAGCACTAAAAGCTAGCAATATATCCCAAAATAGAGTTTGATTTCTTCTTTGATTCTATATCCTCTCGAGATATTCTGGATCTAAAACAGCTGAGATATAGAAAATTTACTTAACAGTCGAAGCTCAGCAATAATCCGTTCCGTGCCGTTAGCTGGATTCGCTAGACCGCTCATGTTGTTAACTATTTTTAGAGTAATCGTGTCGAGACGTGGAGCGACCAGAAGCTTGATTGGTATAATTTCCAAAGCGCAGCTCGCTATACTAAGTACAGCAACTGTGCAAGTGATACTAGTGATGAGTAACTGTCTAACTCTAGGTTATACTTAAAAATAACTTGAATGCATTTGACCTCGATTTTTTATGCGGTGTTCAGCACGTTATAGAGTTCATTGTAGTGGGATGAAGTAAAAAAATGCTTATCCCATGGCTGGTTTGGAAAGCTTCTAACTAGAACGAGAACATCCCCGCATTTTCGTCTTGAAACAGGGTCAAATGGGACTATGGTAAGCAGACCCCACCCACTAGGATAATATTTCAATCGACGTTTGTCGCGTCATGCCGTCACTCTTAGCTTTACACTCGGAGCGATTAAATCGTGCCGTAAACGTTACGATGGAAACGGAAGGTAATAACAACGAAATGCAGGATGCGATGAAATCGAACCAGGAAAGCTTATCGAGGACACCGGTTCTATAAACGATAACAATAGGGACGTAAAGATGACAAATCGAGTTCGGTATATTATTCAAGTTTAGAAGAGCAAAGTAGTGACTTTGACGACGCAATGCTGATTCAACACTTATAAATTAGTTTAAATATATAGTGTAGAGTGGCGCACACGATGATATGTCGCATCGGATGTACTTGCAAAGATATCGGCACCAACAGCGTGTTCATTGCTAGCAGTAGCCGGTATGGACATGGCATCTGCACCCACACCCTTTCCGTCTAAATCGGTTGATACCCCCATGGCTGCATCGTCATACTTTTCTATTTCCTTCTCTTTTGCTTTCTCCTTTTCCTTTCCCACCAACTTTTGGTTCTTCCTCTCTTCTGCCTTCTGCGCCTTTCGGATTCAATTAGCTTCACTTCATTTACGCCAATCATCGAAATACGGCTTCTCTGTCTCTTAAAGCGTCTGGCATCTGCTTTTCGTCGAATTTTTGTTGGCAAGTCGGTTAAGTTTTTCCACCGGAGGTCAAGAGGAAACTGGCGTCCTCGTTGATGCTGACGGTAGAGTAACAGTCGCCGAACATACCGTCCATCCAGATTGTCGTGCCATCTGTGGCCGATGCAGTGGTTTCTTTGCAGGCGACGTCTCCATTTCATCATCTTTGTCATTAGCATCATCGTCCTCTCCTGCATGGCACGTTGGCACCAACGGAGGACGCAGCGACGGATTAAAGAGCTCATTTTCCAATAAAAAGAGGTCGTCCTGATCCACGAGTGGTGCGCTGAGCGTGTGATGCGTCGGGCGTGCAGTCACCGCTCCCACTATTTCACGATAATAAAACATCGTACTGACCTCGATAATACATTTAACCAATTTCAGTGCCAGACCCGACCGTGGTCGATTGGTACGCTGCTCACTTCGGGACCGGGAGGTCCCGGGTTCAATCGCGTGGCCAACCAAGTTGGTTGGATTCTAAAGTATAATGTGACGTATTCAACCAATTTACAGTACCGTAAAAGTCGGATTCAGTGGGACACTTTGTTTTTGTCGTAATCAAGTCAAAAAATTTTTTTTTTGAGGTTTTTTGGGGTTATCGGGTTGTACCTTCTTGTGTGGAGCGTATAGTAATTCGGTAATAAACCTCGGCAGATTTTTGACATGTGGGTGGGGTGTCAGCATTACAGATTGGCGGTGTCCGTATGTCCCACTGGATGTGACTTTTACGGTACTTTTCAATCACAGGGTGTCACTATCACGCGTTTTTACCAACGTTACTTGTTGCAATTACTTTTGATTGATGTTGAAGTTTTTTTTCAGTTGTGTACATACTACAACTTGCAGTATGTAGATAAATGTACTTGTAGTCTACAAGTAGTACATGTAGTTCCAATTATAAACTTCGACGTTCTTGATGACGCCGAAGGAGGACGCGTCGTTCGAGTTCTGGCTGCACTGCCACATGGCCTTCAATCTCTAGCAGCACTGGACCTTGTAAACGTGCAAGGACTTGTGCAAACGTCGGTCGCCGTCCCGGCAGATCTTCGAGGCAATCTTCGATTAATCGCTGACGTTGCGGAAGACACGTGCATGGTAATGATGGTCGCAATCCTTTGTGTGCCACACGCATTAGTACTTTCAATCCCGTTTCCTCGACATCATGATACGGCGTACAGCGCGTCTCGAGCTCTGTGAGTACAATTCCAAATGAATACACATCGGCTTCGGGACCATAACGTTCACTCCGTATGATCTCGGGCGCGAGCCAAAACGGTGTACCCACTAGTGTCGTGAGTGCATCGACGCCCTTCTTGTACCGACGACTGAGGCCAAAATCGCCCACTTTACACCCAAAAGTCGCCGAACACAAGATATTCACACTCTTCAAGTCCCGATGGACCACTGGACGTTCCTGTGAATGGAGATAGAGCATCCCTTGGACGACATCCACGGCCATCTTGAGCAATGGATCGGCCCAAGTAAAGTTTTTGCCCAATCGCGAGTGCAAGACACGATGCATGTCGCCATTTTCCAGGTATTCCATCACAATACACAAATTCGACGCATTATCCCAGCTCGCACCAATAAATTGGACAATATTCGGATGCCGGAGACACGACATGAGCTCAATTTCATCCCGAAACCCCGCTAACGCGCTATCTTCAGGAAATGTCGCGTGTTTTTCCTGCCGATTCCGGCTGGATTCGACAATATGTTCACGACGCATTCGTTTACAAACCACGAGCGTGCCAAAGTATCGGGCTTTGATCACATCACCCATGGAACCCCGGCCAATGGCTTGAAGAAACGTAAGCTCGGCAAAAGGAATATGCACCATCTCGAGATGCCGCATCTCGGGTGCTGCAAGAATGCGCGCGACAGCTCGCTCTTCATCGGCATGGGCCGCGTCATTCTGTAACGCTGCTTCGGCTTGTTTTAACGAAGATTTGAGATTCTCATTTTCTTTCTGGACGAGAAAATTCGATAAAAACGAGCGGCGATTTGTACGATCGGACGAGTACGATAAAATGAGGAGCAGGATCACGGCCGTGCCAAACGCAAATGTGATCATCCACTGCAATTGGAGCACAAAGGCACTCACGACAATGGCATAAATGGCAGCTCCCGTGACAGCGACAACCACGACTTGAACAAACTCGAGACGAATTGAAATGACGAAAAGAAAGCTGACTAAGGACGCAAAGCCCAGTAGCGTTTGAACGAGTGCGTCCGAGAAAAGATGAGTCACAGTCATCGCGAGATGCCGTTGATCCACTTTGAGCGACGCTAACGCTTTGGTAACCGTGTCATTAGTTGGACCAGTTGGACCAGTTGACTTTTGAGTGATACCAGCAAACGTTGCCGCGAGTTGCGTGTTTGAAGATTCACACGATAAATGCTCGCGAACGACGTGGGCATACGACAAGGACGCGAGTCGACTCGCGTCGGCAAGCCAGACCTGAAACGTCAAGTTAAAGCAGATGATAATGAGACAGACCCAGCTCCGCCATCGAGTCTGAAAGGGATTGTATTGACTCGGAAGGGCTGCGAACGGTAATGCAATGGGAATGTATGTCCATTGAAAGAGTGTTGGTAGCGAATCGTACGAGAGAATGAATTGGTCCATCCCTGCCACGTCTGAGCGTGGCAGGACGTAAAAGATGGCATTTACGAAGACGTGCACGAGGATCCACAAGACAACGTGCCAACGCGCGCGTCCGAACCAGTAGATCGCTGTGAAATCTTGGTACAGCGTCTCAAGCTTTGAGTCGTGGAAGAAGCGTGTATACTTATTGAAAACTTGGGGGTCGGGTTTCACGAGCACGGCGTCAATATATTGCACCGTCGCGTCATCGACATCCAAGAGCGTCGCGCCTTTGGCCTCCTGACTCCCTCGTCGCTTCCCACTCGCTCTTCCTGCCCTTGGCTGTGTCCGACCTCGCTCTGTCTTTTCTTGTCTTCTTTCTTCCTCGTCGTCGTCCTCATGGCGACGATAGTTTCCACTACTACTCATTTCTCCTCCTCTATTCTCTGCTACACGACTTGACGAGGACCCCGACGCCGCAAGATACGACGGAACAGCAAGAAATCCCACTTTCTTGACCCCCTCGCGCCGTCGTTTCCTGTCTTTAGGTCTCGACATGATGCACTGACTCATTCCACGCTCTTCTGTACTCTTGTGCTGTGTTCCATCTCCTTGTGACGTCTGTGATTGACTACTCCGACGGCATCGAAACGCTTCATTCTCTGTCGTCAGTGGAAGAAGAGTGTCAGACGACCGTATACCCACTTGCGACTTTCTTCGGGATACTTCGTCGTATACTCGCTCCATTCTTAGCATCGCGTCGTGGTCCGCGCATTGTGGCAGTCTTGAAGCTGGCGAGGACATGGCGTCGACTGCGTCTTGAGCGTCTCGAGAAGGTGTGATGGATAGAACAGAGATCGAGGAATGATCGTGATGATTGACGTCAGTAGTAGGAGTTGTATTTGATACGTTGTGTCGCCGCGGATCCGTGAGAAGCTCCGTCAATGCGTTCTTCCGCGCCATATTGCTGACTTTATTGTGACAAAAAATAAAATTAATTGCCAGCAATATAATTTGTCTTTTTACCGGTAGACGAGTATGAAATACTAGTAAGTCCTTAACTTACCGGTAATTATGTATATTCGGTGCTACCGTAATGACGACGAAAGAGAAGAAGCTCGAGGCTCCGCTCGGGTCACGATGGTTCGACTCCGTGCGCTTTATGCAACTGACGCTAGCAGTCACAATGTTTCTCTCTGCTCTCTACATTTGGCAGCTTACAAGTGAAACATTTGTTTCCCCAAATACAGCAGAGATCGACGCTACGAACGCGAAAGAGGCACCTATAGAGGCTACTCTGACTGTACGAAGAGATCGTATACACGCTCATACACAGTACGTTGTGCGTGGGTTTGAGGAGGCGCACAAATTTGTTCGTGAGTACAATGTCGAGACGCAAGGACCGCTTTTTATTCTATTCCTGAGTGACACCAACGCGAGTGGCGCCTATTGGTTTCCACCGTGTAAGATGGTCAAGGATGCAGTGTATCTTGGATTTAACCGTGCACCTCGGGGCTCGAGGCTCTTGGAGATTCAGGTTGGGTCAGAACCCTACTGGAATGACTTGATGAACCCCTTTCGACAGAATCAGCTCTTCTATATCGACTACTTGCCAACACTGATGCGATATGATGGTGGTGGGAATTCGTCGGCACTTCTTGCTGGGCCAAATTGTCTCAATCAAGATCTCCTTGATGTCGTGTTTCGAGTGAACAATCCAGCGGTGGGTAAACCGAAAAATAATCGCATCATTCACTTAAACACGGTCAAGCAAGTGATCGATTTCGTCGATTCGTACGACTATAGCTACCCTCTCTTTATGTTTTTCGTCTCGGGCGTCCACGCTTTCAACAATCGCTTGTGGTGTCCATTTTGTGACAAAGCGGAGGTACCTGTATTGCATTATTTCAATCATACGGCTCCAGATTCGGCGCTGCTGCTCCGTATTGTTGTGGCGGCCGAATCTCGTCAGTGGTTTGACGAAGACAACGACTTTGTCGGCCCAGAATTCAGTAGTAAAGTCGTCGAGTTTGATGGTGTACCGCATTTGATCTTTGTTGACAGAAATCAGACAAGTAGCAAGATCCTGGCGAGGGCTTACATGTCTGGCCCGGAAGAGCACGCAGAGTTGGCGAGCTTTTTTCGACAGACACCACAACCTGCTGTAGCCGCACCAGCACGTAAATAAAAATTGTATCCCATACCTAAATTGTTCATTTTTATGCATTACAAACATTAGGTGAAGACAAAAAAGTGCTTTTTAGACATTCACTTTCTTCTGCACCAGCCATTTTAGGTTTTGACTGTTTTTGCCGACAATGGCGCTACTGAAGCGAAGACGTGAGAATGAAGCTAGTGAACAGACCGAGGAAGCAAAGAAGCAGAAATTGGCTACAGCGGGAGGTAGTAAATATATCAACAAGCAACGAGTCCTCGTATTTTCGTCACGTGGCATCACGACGCGTTATCGGCACTTGATGGATGACTTTCGCAAACTATTGCCACATCACAAGCGCGAAGTGAAACTGGACGCGAAAGACACGCTGCATGTTGTGAACGAGATTGCAGAAATCAAGGGATGCAATACAACAATCTTCTTGGAGGCTCGTAAGCATCAGGACCTCTACATGTGGATCAGTCGCGTCGGCACGGGTCCGAGCGTCAAGTTCCTCGTACAAAATGGTGCGTACAATCGTCCAAGTTGTTGCATATTTTAAAATACTAATTATCTCGTTTTTTATGCAATTTTTTCCTACTATTTAGTGCATACGATGGATGAGCTCAAGATGACGGGCAATGCGCTTGCAGGCTCAAGGCCTCTATTGACGTTTGACAAGGCTTTTGATGACGCACCCCATCTTCAAATGATTAAGAAACTCTTTACGCAAGTGTGGGGGACACCCAAAAACCATCCAAAGAGCAAACCATTTATTGACCGAGTGATGAGTTTTTACTACGCTGATAACAAAATCTGGTGCCGCAATTACCAGCTGGCCGACGACGCAGACACGAAAAAAGCAGAGCAAGCAGCGCTGCATCGTGGTGAAGATCTCGTGCAACTCATTGAAATCGGTCCACGGTTTGTGCTCACGCCGATTCGGATTTTTGACGGAAGTTTTGGCGGCCAAACACTGTACCAAAACGATCGCTATGTGTCTCCAAACGAAACTCGTCACGATGCAAAAGATGATAAACGTCATCGCTATGTATCTCGTAAAACGGCCGAAGTGGAGCGCAAGGAGCGTATTCCCGACCGGGAGATGCCGGAAGACCAATTCGTCGATGTATTTGCCGGTCCTCAGGGTTAATTCACGACGAATACAGCTAACTTGTAGCTTTAAACCGTCATGTCAAAATTTGTATTTTGTTGTTTACCTGTCATTGGCTGAAATCCTTTTTTGACGCTCAGTTTCGAATCATGAAGGCGTTCAATACTTGGCGAGGCGCCGACAGCGGCCCCAAAGGCACGACGGACGCTGTCTCGGAACTGCAACAGATTATTTTAAAGAAAGATCTGATGATTCTGAGTCTCCAGCGGCAAGTGGAGGCGTACGGAGCGCGGTTTGGCGCGTTACCAGCCGATATTTTAGACCAATTAGAACAGTCCGAAACACTCACGGCAGAACCTCGAAGTCGGGAATTAAGTAAAGATTTAGCGATTGAAACGAAAGAGCCCAACGGTATACGTCCAAGGTCGCCTTCGTCTACTGGCCTTCCACGTCTGCGTGCGCTCTCGGACGTGGACGAGAAGCAACCGGTCGAAAGTTGTGCAAGTCACAACGTCGTGCTGGATTTTGTGGCCGATTCGCCCATGTTTCGTCGGCAATTGGACGAATTTGACGAGTCGATCACGGGCTTACGGAGTCTGTTGAAAGGATTAATCTCGCGGTCGAAAGAATACGCGGCGGCAGGGAAACATTTTGGGGAAGTGGAGACAGCCTTAGCGGATGAATTGATTCAACGGAAACACGCACGTGCGATTTTCTCAACGAGTTGTCCGGAATTAGGCTCGCTGTCAGAGTTATTCGGTGAGATGCACGATACCTTGGCTCAAGTCCAGAGCTCACGGGTGAGTATGTTGCTCGGGATCGAGTCGTTACTCAGTCGATCGATTCAACAGTTTACAGACAAAGAATTGCTGAAAGAAGCGGGTGAATTACGGAAAGAAGTAAGTCGACTCGGGGACGAGTACGAGACATTGCTGGGGAAACTATTGAGTAAACCACGCCAGCCCGGAGGCGCGGTGACTGGGACAGGCACGCCAACAAGTTCAGGTGATTTCATTAATATGCTGGGCCTCGGGAGTCCTGCGGTGCCATCTGGAACAGCGGAAAACGCGACAACGGGACACTCTTCGGCCGTAACAGCGTCCAATAACAGTACGAACAGCCTTTTCAATGCTGACGCCACCGGGCCTGGACTGACTGGCAATGATAAAACCCACCGAACGTTGGAGCGGGACGTGCTCGTTGCACGAAAACGGTTTGAACTCGCACGCTTTGATCTCGTTCGGTACTTGAATCGCATCGACTGTATGAAGAAAGTGGTCTTGGTCGAATGTTTTAACGCAATGTTGTATGCCCAATTGGGTCACTTTCATGCGTGTCATGAACTAGTCAAGTCTGTCGAACCTTCGCTTCGAAAACGACAAGAAATGATGCAACTGTCACGGCAAGAAGTGGAAAAAGATGAGAAAATGTGGACAACGCAGCGTCAAGTGCTCGAAGAACGATTATCACAACATATTGACAGTATGAGTTCGTCTCCCGTTGCTTCGGGGGCGCTAAACGTCGACGCTAGCACGGGCATCGATTCGTTTCCGTCGCTCGAGTTGCCCGTGGAAGTGATTTCCCTCGATACGTCCAGTAGTCGAGAAACCATGGCCAATTGTTCTTCTTCTTCGTCTGGCAGCGTCGTGAAACAAGGCTATCTCTTTGTCCGCAATTCTTTGTTCCCTGCGAGGAACTGGAAACGTCGATGGTTCCAAATCCATGCGGGCAAGCTGTTTCAGACCACATGTCGTGCAACAGGTGGGAAACACGCGTCCGAGAATACGTTGACGCTCGTGTGTGACTTGTTACTTGCTCGTGTGCGTGAAGTGGATGCCTCGAGTCTCCCGTTTTGCTTTGAAGTGATTGATTCGAGTCAGACAAAGCTCGTGCTGCAGGCCACGAGTGCACGGGACATGCTCGAGTGGATTGACGCGGCGCGACGGAGTACGGAAAATGCGTTGGAAAAACAACGGCATCGACAAGACGTGCATCCAGAGCAAGAATCGGTGATTGAGGCTTTAATTCGAGCCAATTCTTGCTGTGCAGACTGTGGACAAGAGCCTGCCGAGTGGGTGTCGATCAATATTGGCTGTTTTTTGTGTATTGAATGCTCGGGGATCCATCGCAGTCTTGGCGTGCATGAATCCAAGATCCGGTCCTTGGCGCTCGACTCGTGGGAAATGTCGCTCCTCTTGTTATTGCGAGACGAGCTGGGAAATCACGTGGTAAATGCTATATGGGAACATACGCTACCGACTGGATGGAGGAAACCCAGTCCAACGGCCTTGCGAGACGTAAAAGCACGGTTTATCACCACCAAGTACCATTTCCATGGCTTTGCCGAGCCTCATGCGACGTTAGAAGCATTGGAAGACGACGAGGAAAGCGACGTGAAGCGCGACTTGGCCACTCGGTTTCTTGCCGCTGCGGGTGCGGGTGATGTAAAAGACTTAATGTGGTGTGTGGCACATGGAGTTGATGTGAATGTACGGGGAGGGGAAGAGAACGAAACTGCGCTGCATCGGAGTGCAAAGGTCGGAGCTTTACGTTGTTGTGAGTATTTGGTGTTGAATGGAGCGAGTTTGACGGTGTTGGATGAGCGGGGACGCGTCCCGTCCGAAGCCGCAAAAAGCGGTGGATTTAACGCAATTCAAGTGATGCTCATGCAGAGAATGAGTGGGGAAGGGGACAAGTGAGTGCTTCGAGCGATAGGTTTGAGGTTTCAAAAGGGAAAAAAGAAGAGAAGAGGCAAGTGTCATGGTTAAATGCATAACATTTAAGACCTGAAGGGACGAGTTCCCTCGACACGCCTCGATGCGTAGAAGGCTCGAGTGAGTGTGCTTCATTAGATGGCAAGTAGGACTACAAAAGGGTCAGACATGACGAAGATGAAGGGGATCCGACGGTAAAGAGGGTTTTAAGCCCTTCTCGCGAGCTAATGGTTTGACAAGGAAGTCGCGCAGAGAAGCATCAAGCAACGATGACGATGATGACGAACTTGATTGTATAAAAGAGAGATAATCTAGATAATCAACTTAATTACTTTTGTTGCTGTGACCAAAAAGGAAAAGTGATCGCAAAACGCGAAATCGACAGAGGATCAGTGCTCAAAAGTCGCTTGCAATACCGCAAAATACGGATTGATGCAACATGCGGAAAGATGCAACACTATCCACTTTACTATTGAGCATTATTAGCCAATTAATTTCCGCAATCGATTCTTTTAATTTCGATGAGCTTGTACACTAGGAAAAAAACTTCGAAATTTATAAAACACGATTGTTGCTATCAGACACAAAGTAAAAATGCGGATTTAAGTAACGACTTACCACCAGCGCTTATGGGGTCTAAACTCTCACGTCACTCGCCCTTAAACGACAAGGCTTGTTATGATGCGTCCGGATCCACTAATAACTGGCAAACTGACAGATTTCAGCGGAATTTACGGTTAAGATGTATGACAGGGGCGAGTTGATGCACTGTCTAACGTGCCGTTGCACATGCACAATCTGCGCATGCCTGCAAAGCAGCAGGCTGTGGTGACAGCAGATGCCGTGAACAAGGATAAGCTGGAGGCCGTACACTGCATTGGACGTGAAGTGATGCTTCGGTTTAATGAACGCCTCCCGGTATCGCAGCGCATGGGGGGGGAGCTGCGGGAAATCCTTAACCATCCAAGCAATCGCCACCTTGTGTTGGCAACAAGTAATCAGACGTTGCACAGAAATGTTGACGCGAATGCTGATGAAATGACAAAACTTTGCCTACAACGTCTGAGTCTACCATTATTGACAGTAAACAACCACCGCGCAAGATTTCGATGCGCGAATACGACTGACTAGTCCGATTTGCTAAGCACGCTCATGGCAAGTTTTTTAAAGACGCCATGTTTGCAGCTAATGGTTATTATATTAATGCAAGATTGCGCCAGCAATTTAATTTGGTGGTCCACCTAAGCTGTGGGATACTTACTAAAAAAAATAAGCCTTAGCTACAACAAACGTCATCGATTACGCTCGACGTCACCTGCAGCACAAAAAATGAGGACTCCCCCGTCACCTTCGAAGAAGTGCCCAGAACGAAAGATGGGGATAAATCCTTGTCATCAACTGCAAGCTCTTCTCTGAACGAAAAAAAAGCATGCACGTCCGTTTGGCAGCTAAAATTTTTCAATCGCGCAATTTGATAAAGAAGCAGGCTCATATCAGGACTCACGACAGGAAGTCCACGCCGAGAGCCTCACAGCCACTCGGCCCATAATTCGCACATAAGACCATAATGGACATCGTTTCCCAGCCAATAACATCGGTGACTACGTGATCACCAAGCACAAAAGCTTTGTCCGGAATCCCGAGCTCTATGCTCGACCGCGTAACCAATACAACGTCCATGAGTGACACGAATGCTAGACATAGTTGCGCAGAGAAAAAGATTCTGCGAAATGACACGTTCGTGAAAAACGTTACTAGTATATGCTAGCAACATCTCTAACCCCCAAAATATGAAGCTGGTAGCTAAGCAATACAATGTTGGTAAACGGCTAGCTGTTACTGGCTTACACTGTAAGAATTGCAATGAGGAAGCGTGCAATTGAATAGGACCAAATGTAAGAAGCGTGCAATTGTATAGGACCAAATGTAAAAAAAAGAGGATAAGAAGATCCAAGGGCAAGACAAAAACTCTCACACAAAGTGGAAATCCCAACAGGTCAAAGCCAGATATAAAACCAAAGCCTCGCTCTCGTCCAGCTGCTAAAAAACTTTAAAGCAACTGATCCTCCCTTCAAGCCAGGATTTTTCTTTAGGGGACAACTTGACTACGGATGATAGGCAGGAGATTGTGTTCGTGACGCTCTGCATCTAGCTTGAACTTCCTGTTGTACTTGAAAGTATCCTGCTCCGCGGCATGACTGCAGTGCTGCGCTTTATCCTCCCTTGTTTATTTTGATGTGAAGCTAGAAAAATACCGTTTTGAGATTTGATAATAGGGAAACATTATTCTGACCCCCTCGAGTTGACCAAGGGTGAAAAAAACCCGATTTTTTTTTGCGAGTTCATCGGGTTTTTGGTTTAACCTAAAAAACCCGATTTAAGGGCATGGTTTTTTTGGTTTATTAATCACTTTCGTTGGGGTCGCCTTCTTCATCCGAGGGATGGTACTCCGCGGTCGGCATGTCGTTGAAGACGCTCATGTTGCTCTTAATAAAGACGAGCTTTTCAACCGATGTCACGCTAAGTGAATTACGAAGCTTTCAATGGATGAACGCCATTGTGGAGAAGTTACGTTCAGATGCAGCGCTGGATGTTGCCATCGAGAACAGCTTGAGCGCTACGGGCTGCAGATTTGGCCATTGGAGACCATCCGTCAGCCAGTATTGCAGTGGTGTCTTCGCCTTCGTCGTCAGCATCGTATATCGCCATGAGTTCTCATCCTTCTCCTTCCGCGCCGAGATATGGAAGTCAGTCAATTCGGTGTAAAAGACCCTCCGTCTAGTGTCGTCAACGGGCGTGGTGTCATCAATTGGAGAGCTGCAAAGCTTGTCTTCGAGTTCATGAAGATTGGTTTGCGGTAGACCATCACCAAGATGACGAGGATCGAGGAGATAGGACAGACCGTGCGCTATACCATACATAAATTGGAAGCGGGAAGCCGTGAGTTTCGTCAAATACTGAAGCTCCAACTGGGAGATGAGTGCTTGTTCATGCACAGCAGCAAACTTGCCCGGGAGGGCATGAAAATCCGGCATGACTTCTGAAATTGGGACACTGTCAGACTGGTATTTGACAATTAGCGCGTCGATAGGCTCAAGAATGGCAATGGCTTTGTTCAGCTTCACGACGAAGTCATTACCGGTGACGAGGTCCTTGATCTTTTGTCGCTCAGACTTCTGAGCAGTCGTCCCGACGACAAACTCGCGAGCGCTTACGATACTGTGGATCAGACGCTCTGATGCAAGCACAGAAACACACATGGCTTGAACAGTCCCCCAACGAGTGGGCGCGGGCCGAACGAGGGAACATAAAGACTCTGCTTTCTGCGCCTCCTGAAGGCGTGCCTTCACGACATGATGGTTATGGAAGAACTTAACCAGATCCTTGCATGCAGAAACAAAGACGAGCATGTCCACAAATGGATATCCCACTGGATACGTCGCTTCATTGTCGTTGGTCTTCCTGGTTTTCGACGCGGAGAACACATCCTTTACAAGAAGATGCATTCCATGAGAACAACAGCCCATGAAGTACCGCGATGGGAACGCATTGCTAAGCTGTTGCCAGGCATTCTCATTGGCTGAGGTATTGTCAGTCACCGCCCCACAGAACTTAGACAGCGCATAGTGATCGAATACGCGCATGATGTCCTGCACGATCCAATCGGCGCTGTGACCTTGCTGTCCGGTAGATACTGACTCGAGGAAAAAGTTAACTGTAGGAGACGTGGCGATGTAGTTGACAATAGGGTCGTTCTTGATGTTCGACCAGCCATCCGTTACCAGACACAAATGAGCGCCTTTCATGCGAATGTCGACCTTTGCCTTCAACCGATCGTAGCACTTGTTTAACAATTCACCTGCAAGCTTCTTGCGATTCGGAATAATGTTCTCGTCAGAGCGCAGCACGCGAATAGCCTCTTGAAGATGAACATCCTCAACGCGCTGGAAAGGTGACCCTGTGGCGTAGTAGTGCATGGCGAGGTGGAGCTGGAACTTCTCTTTCTCTGAACGCGATAGCGAAGGTAAGCAAAACTCCTTGATGGACCGCTGACCATGAGATGACGCAGAGACCGACATGGCCTTAACAATGTTGCGCCTGGACGCTGGTTTCTTGTTGGACATAAACCAATCCGGGCGCTCCGAAATCTCGAGTCCGTTCATGACGTGACGAAACTCGGGGCACTTGTTCAGATGATTTATCGCAGACTCACTCT
Organism: Sclerospora graminicola; assembly: GCA_001887855.2. Classification (NCBI taxonomy): domain Eukaryota; phylum Oomycota; class Peronosporomycetes; order Peronosporales; family Peronosporaceae; genus Sclerospora; species Sclerospora graminicola. The sequence continues at coordinate 15,460 of MIQA02005543.1, forward strand.
TCTTGTGATGATTGATGAGATGTCGGCAGTGTTTGCATACCGCTGATTTCAGCTTCTGCGGCTGCACAACATCCTTGAAGTATCCCCATACCATGCTCTGCCTCCGGCCTGTCTTCCTGACGGACTCGATTGCTTCATCCACGTCTGGAACCTCCACCTCAACAACCGAATCATCATCTGCTACGTCACTTCGCCTAGATACACACACGACATCATCGCTTAAGTCGGACATGATAGGAATCATAATTCGCAAGAGCGCTACTGCAGAGAACTGCGCCAAGGACTGCGCCACGGACTGCGCAACGGATAAAACCAAAAAACCTGATTTTTCTGGATTTTCAACTCATCGGGTTATTTAAAAAAACCTTAAAAAAACCGATGCAAAAAAAAAACGTGGTGCCACCCTTGGAATTGACCCCCATTTACAAAAAAAGACGCAGCATTTCTAAAATGATGCTACAAAATTGACGGCGCTGACACATAGAGGCAGGGGGCGAAGATAGAATTCAAGTTTTGAATACGGAATCTGCAGATTTTAGGCGGACAGGCGCATGGACTTGCAACAAGTGCGAATACCGGTAGTAGTATCGTGTTAAAATGCCGCCATTAAAACCGTCTATCCATTCACAGAGCCTGTTGTGGCGCTATTAGCTGCCAAGAATGAATGCGTAGCGACAGAAGCTATGAAGGTGGCAGCCGCGTTGGCCTTACCGCCTCAAGTGCATCGCTATGCTGCTGATCCCACGAGTTTTGTGGAACTTGCTGCCAGCAGCTTTTTAGATCATTTTACGCGCGGTGAAAGAGTAAATATCATTCTTATTATTTATTTTGATTTGGTAGGTATTTCCGACCGTACCCGATAAAACATTACGCCACTTGCGCCCAGACCGTCTGTAATTTAGACAGCGTTACGGACGCAGTGATTCAACGATACGCAGGCACATCCAAGATCTGACCGCGCAAGGCTATGCATTGGTAAAGACGACACGGAGCGACCCTTATTCGACTTTTTCGATGATCCTATCATCTTGCAAGGGACGGGAATTGGCGTCCCGCATTTGGGCTTTGGATTGATAATAGGGCGTCAAGAGCATGTCGAGTTCGGACAGGATGACACCAAACGAAAACACGTCCGTATCTGTACTCGACGTTTCGCCTCGTAGGACTTCCGGTGTCGTCCATAGCGCCATTTTTGTCTGTGGCTATTAGACGAGACACAAAGTTGGCCACTTGGTTTCCATAGCACGATTTAACAAGACGTTTTTCGACGTGATGTTGCCATGAAACTTATTTGTATTGATTGGCATGTCGTTCAATAGAAACTGGGTAGACAAATAAGTCGACAAGTGAGCACTTGCATTTTCGTCGGTATGGTAAAAAATGCCAGCACGTACTATATAGAAATCTTAGAAAAGCTGTTCTTTTTTTGTAAATGGGGGTCAACGTATCAATTCGAGGGGGTCAGAATAATGTCTCCCTTGATAATATGTATTGTAAACATCTTTTCGAAAATACTAGTCTGTTCATCAGAAGAATGTGCACAAGGGTTTTTTTGTGGACACCACCAAATAGGTGAAAGCATTTAATTGGTTAAATATATCTTCATTTGGCGGGTGAGCATTTAATCTAAAACTGCGCGCCAAAATTGTAATTCAAAGCCGACAAACACCGCACTATTCGCGCCATAAAATAAGCAAGAAATGCTACGATCACCAGGACGAGTAGATCTCTCATTTTGGTGCTTCTAATATTTTACTGTCTTATATGGTGATACAGTTTTTCTTCAACCCGAAAGATGAAGTCGGTATTGTCGCTTATGGCTCGGAAGGTCTGCTTGCTGCGTGATGATATTTTGTTTATTTGATAGCACTTTATTCACGCTCTGTTTTATTCATTTTTGAGACAGACAACCAACTGAATGAGGAGCAAGGACAGGTAAAGTATCAGAACGTACAGGTTGTGGATTCGATTGACTGTACATGATTGAACGACTGAGAGAGTTAAGGCCGCCACAAAGTGAAGAAACGAACGAGCGAGCTGAAAGGTACTGAAAAAAGAGCTCTTTTTTGCGCTTAGTAATCGTGTTTGATACGGCACAGATAGATATCTTAGACGGATAAATTGTGGCGCTGGATTTGCTTTTCCGGCGGACGGGTGGGAAGAAATATGTTAAGGAGCTGGTAGTAATTACCGATGCGAGTGCGAAGATTGCCGATACAGGAGACTTGATGGCAATCGTGCGATTATTCAGAACATGGAAATGAAGTTTAAAGTAACGTACGTATCGAATGCACGCATCGTTCTTGGGTTGTCTCTGATATTATTTGTGCAAGAATTCAAGTAGAAGAAAAAGGATAAGCGTCCTCCGATTCGTCGATTTCCATGCAGAAAATTGATATTATCTTGAGCCAGCACAAGATAATATCGTATCAACTCATTCTAAAGCATGCACAGCAGCAATGAATCCAAATGATAATCCCTGAGTGCCGACAGACAAGCAGGGTCAGGTCGGTATTTTCCTGTCTCAGAGCTCTATATGGTGGGGGAGTGGCCAAATCAAAAAAGAGAATGTGAGAACAAGAAGAGAAGTCATCATTTTCTCAACAGAGTGACATCTGACGGTACTATCTTCTGGAGCTACAACTAAACCCCCTGTATGAGCTTTCTTGGGATTCATTCAACGTATCATCTCCATTATTGACCGCTTCTTTACAATTTTCGAAGTCGACAAGAGCGACAAGGTCGAATGGACTGAGTTTGCGAATGCCTATCATCACATGAAAACAGATATTTTCTGCGGGATGTCGCGACGGAGATGGATTTTTTTTTATTTGTGGAATTTAGACTGTGGATTATGAGAAAGGGTCGCGGATGTACCTGCTGATTGCATGGAGCAAGCCCAAAAGATATTTACCAACAAGTTCCGGATTGGTTAATGTGGATGTGGTGAAGCAGGTGATAAATTTGGAAAACTATACGACAGACAGATGACGTGTTTGTAAATTTTGCGATTGGTGGTCAGAGGACGGAACACTATCTCAAGAGGCGCTTGAAGAGGGCTGTTGACGAAGAGTACAAAATGATGAGGCCAGTTTGGCGTGTTGAGACTTATTTTGATCTGAATCTTCGTGCACTTTGAGGAAGGTTTCAATGGAACAGTTAATTTTTTGTGAATTGGGTAGTGGCTTGTCGGTGGATCTTTAGAAGACAACGTGCGAGTGGCATTATCACTTTTGATCTGGACCAGAATGGATTTATTGCTGATGAGATGATACGCTATTTGACGAGCGTCTTCAATGTTTTGTATAAAACAATCTACTACGTTTGTTTGCAAGGAAAACATGAAGACTAGAACGTTACGCAAATTGTTGGAAATTCAGTCACTCACTACATCGGCAAATACAAGATACCAGCAAAACCACCGATGTTTCAACTTTTTCAGTGATGGTTTAAGATGAAGAAAATGATCGTACGTGTGATTGACGACAACGAGAGTAGATTGATCAGTTTTTGCGCATAATGTGGATTTTGAATTTGTGTGGTCTAAAGCCAAAAGCTATGATACAGCTACCGAGAAGGCGTTGGAATGGGTACATTTTGCGCTGTTGGAGCCTCAAGTTATGATTTCCAATCCCTGAGCTGAAGACATATAGTGCATTGCTTTTATGCAGCGTGGGGGCGTCCACATGGAATTTTGGAGAGATTTTTTGTCACTATTCAGACACAAAATGCCAGTAACGTGTGTTCTGTGCGTTGTGGGGCCTCTGTGATCTCGTACGTAATATTGTTCTACGTCCATTGTTCACACTGATCAAGTCTTCATAGAAAAAAGCTGTTTACCAAATTGGGTATGACTCGGGTGTTATTTTCTTTCATAATACGAGTATAGAGCTTGGCTGACAGGCGGTTAACAGGGTCATCCGCCCGTGGATTGAAATTAACGTCCATTTCATGAAAGACCTTCAACGTTTTGTGATGTGCTCAGATCAACAGACGTAGCAATGCTGAGTGCCGAGAATGTAGCATTGCTGACATGCCGATCTTTTCTGCAATTAAATTTTGATGCGTCCCTTGTCGATGAAGTTCTCCGACACACAAAGACTATAACGATGCGACACTTGACTGATGTCGGATATGACTGCAATTCGGATTTGGGAGGAAATTTCCCATATTCTGTTGTCGCAGCAACATCTACTAGTTTTGACCATTCATCCATTCATCCACAATATCGCAATTCGCCTACTTACGGATAGAACAAATTGAAGCGTACGAACTGAGCTCTATCGACCGATCCACGCTTTGCAAAAAAAATTAATCCATCGATAAGGTCTTAGCAGTTTACCCAGGCATTACTACCACGACTTCACTACTGATGATACACTTTCACTGCCTTAGCCCGTTCCGGACACTGTTTCTCTCGATTGCTTAAGCGCAACGATCCCGATTACACTACGCTTCAAGTACGTCGGTCAAAAAGTAGGAAAAAAATTGCGTATATGCTGGACAAATGACATATGAAATATAACAGTATACTGCTATCTGAATACAGTACCAAGGTTGTAAAAGTTAAATCAACGTTTTCTTTTCCTAAAACTGAATCTCAATTATTAGGTTGAATCCGATTGGACAAAAAGTGTTTTGGGGTCTTGAAAAACCTATTTTTGAATCCGACGCATTGTGTGCTCTGCACCACTTTTCAGGCCGATCGCGTGGGCCCACTAGATAGACCTCGTTTAGACAATTCTAAAACTGTATTCTCGCGTAATATCGCTGCGATGGTTTCGTTTTGCGAAGGATTTAGTATCAGACCAAAAATATTGCTCACATTAACCCTCGTATTGACGCCAAAACACCTCAAATAAATGCCTAAAAATTCTACTGCATAGAGAAAAGTGCTGCAAAC